>CAUYQU010086922.1:0-205886 GCA_963574635.1 Cheracebus regulus
AGCCTTGTTCTCTTGCTGATGAGGAGCTGCGATCCCCTGTAGGAGGAGAGGCATTCTGATTTCGGGTGTTCTCAGCCTTTTTGCACTGGTTTCTTCCCATTTTTGTGGATTTATCCACCTGTCGTCTTTTTAATTGCCGACTTTCAGATTGGGTCTCTGAGTGGACGTCTGGCTTGTTGGTGATGAAGTTTTTTCTGTTTCTTGGTTTTCCTTCGGGGGGCGCCCCTTCCCTACAGAGCTGGGCCTTCCCGGGTTCAGCTGTGCTTGCTCTCAGTCCTCAGCGCTTCCAATTGCTGTTCTCCTTGTGGGGCTGGGACCGGCTGAGCCCGACTAAAAGGGCATCCAGTCCCGTACACCCCGCACCGAGAAGCGCTGCACCGGCCAAAAGAGTCGCTCTGGCGACCCGTGTGGCTCCTTCGCCGGGAATCTCCCAGTCTGTGGGCATCAAAAATTCGTCTGCAATTGCAGCATCCACTCGCTCTCTGTGCTTTCACTGGGAGCTACAATCCTGAGCTGCTGCTACGCGGCCATCTTGGATCTCTCTCCACCTGGTGATGAAGTTTTTCTGTTTCTTAGTTTTCCTTTGGTGGACGCCGCTTCCCCCCAGAGCCGGACCTTCCCGGGTTCGCTGTGCTTGCTGTGAAACTCTCAGTCCTCAGCGCTTCCAATTGCTGTTTTCCTTGTGGGGGTGGGACCAGCCGAGCCCGTCCGTCCCGTATACTCCGCACCGGGCAGCGCTGCGCTGGGGCACCGGCAAAGCAGCCGCGCCGACCAAAAGAGTAGCGCGGGCAACCAGTGTGGCTCCTCTGCCGGGAATCTCCCGGTCTGTGGGCAACAAAAATTCGTCGGAAAGTGCAGCGTCCACTCGTTCTCTGCACTTTCACTGGGATCTACATTCCTGAGCTGTTGCTAATCGGCCGTCTTGGATCTCTCCTCTCAGAGATTTTTTTAAAAAGTAATAATGGTTGAAAACTTCCCAAGAAATACTTGGATCTACAAATTCATGAAACTCAGTGGGTCCAAATAGAATCACCATAAGAGACCCACACTGAGTTATATTGTAGTTAAATTGCCTAAAACCAAGTAAAATAGTCTTGAAAGGAGCAAGAGGAAAGTGGCTGTGTAAAAGTGGCCCCCTAGAAGATGATCAGTGAATTTCTCAGTGGGAAATTTACAGGCCAAAAGACAGTCAGAGGACATATTTAGAATGCTGAGAAAACAAATAAGGAAACACTCAACTCTCAACTGAGAATTGTATAACTGAAAAAAAAAACCTGTCCTTCAAAAATGATGGCACAATAAAGACATTCCCAGAAACACAAATTCTGGAAAGTGTATTACCACAAGACCTACCCTACAGAGGATGTTAAAGGGAGTCCTTCAAATTGAAATAAAAGGACCCCGAAGAGTAACTGGAAGCCCTGACATATAAAAATAGTAGTTTCTGATCAGTCGAATGCATGAGCAAATATACACACATGTGCATATACCATATTTTGGTTTGTAATTCCATATTTATTTTGTGATAAACCAATCGCAAAAGGTCAAATAACATATAAGTTTATGTATATGAGGTGCCTAGAGTGGTCGTGTTTATAGAGACCAAAAGTAGTATGGTAGTTGCCAGGGTCTGGATTAGGGGAATAAAGAGTGTTTAATGAGGGCAAGGTTTCAGTTAATGGAAAAGTTTTGGGGATGGAAGATGGTGATATTTGGACAACAGTGTGGATGTACTCAATGCCACTGAACATTGCACTTAAAAATGGATAAAATAATAAAAGTTATGTTATGCATATGTTACATATACACACAATACACAAAATACATACATGCAATGTATACAATAAAATAATAATTTTATAACAATTTTCCAATTCATGCAACACATACTTTTTGAGGTGGGGCCTTGCTACATTGGTCAAGCTGATCTCAAACTCCTGGGCTCAAGTCGTCTCCCACCTGAGCATCCTGAGTAGCTGCAATTACAGGCAGGCATACAATTTTTCGTGGGCTTGCCTCAGAGAGCATGTTCTGTGGTATACTGCCCGCAAGGAAGACAATGAATAAGTAAATAATGAAAACGGGCCACTTTCAGATAATAATATGTGCAGTGAAAATAAACAGGAGGCAGGCACCATGGCATGTGTCATAGGTTCACCTACTTGGGGTGTGGAAGCAGAGGATCCCTTGAGCACAGGAGTTTGAGGCTGTAGTGAGCTCTTCACGCCTGTGAATAGCCAATGCACTCTAGCCTATGCAACGTAGGAAGACCCCATCTCAAAAGAAAAGAAGAAAAGAGAAAGATAATATAAATCTAAAGAGCATATAAAGAGAGAGAGACGGGCGTGGGGAAGAAACGTCAGGTTCTGAGTCGTGTTGTTGGAGGCCTTTCTGAGGGGTGATTTTCCAGCCTGAGTGATAAGAAGCAGTGGTTATGTGTGCAGCCCTGAGGGGAGGACTCCAGGCAGAGAAACATCCCTGAGATGTTGAAAGAGGCCAAGGATGTGTGTGCTGGAACACGGCGAGGTGTGGAGGTGAGCCGGATCACTCAGGAGACCCGCTCCCTAGGGGCCCTGTAGAATCATGTTCAGTGTGCACTGGAGTCATGCAATCTGATGCACACTTCAGAAAGTTGCTCTGCCTTCTCAGAGAATAATAAACTTTTATTTCAGAGGGAAGAAAAGAAGCTAGACAAGAGGTTCTTGCCTTATCCAGACAAGAGATGATGGTGTGCTGAATGGCACTGGTCACAACGGAGACAGACAGGGAAGATGGTTGGATTAGGAAAAGACTTAGAAGGTAGGATTCAGGAGAATCTCCTATGGGCCAGACCAGTGTTTCCAGGAAAGTGAAGAACCATGGATGACTCCTAGGGTGTTCATCTCAGGAATGAGCGTGTAATGATGCTGTGCACAAAAGTAAGGACGATGGGCGAAACAGTTTTGGATGTGTAAATTCAACACTTTTTTTTTTTTGATCTTCTCACTTTGAGATGCTTGCAGAGGTAGTAGAGGCAGATAAATAAATGAACCTAGAATCTAGGAGTGAAATCAGGGCTGAAGCTGCAGTTGTGGCCATTATTGTGTAAAAGGAACACTTCCCAGAGAGAAGGGGCAGAGAAGGGAAGTTTGTAAGAGACTGAAAGAACTACAGGTGGAGAGTGTGGGATTCTGGAATCCTGGAGAGGAAGGCATTTCAAGCAGGAAAGAGATGAACAGTGCTGAGGTGTGAAATAATGCTGACTCCTGTGAGGTAGTATTCAAATGTCAACCACAAGGGGCTCCTTGAAATGGAAACGGAGTGGGTGGCACAGGCAGGAAGGAGCTCCAGAAAGTGAGAAGCTACTCAGAACTCCAGGAGAAGATGCTCAGCTAAGTTCAGGTATCATCAGGGTCAGAAATCCAGGACAGTGTCTCTAATCCAGTGGCTGAACCATGAACCTGCCCTTCTCTTCTTACAAAATGCTGGGACTCTTCCTGCTTCTGCCGGGGATTCAGAGACCTGGGGAGACAACTCTAGGGAGAGAGAGCTACTTCTCTCCCCAGGGCTTTGAGGATGGGATGTCTTAGCTGAGCCAGGGAGGCCTGCTGAATGAGCCTCCCTGGACCGCTAAGGCCTGGAAGTCCCTGGGAGACAGCTTCTTCTTCCTCCAGGATGGCCATTTCTCCATAACAGCCCAGAAGAGAAAACTCTGGGCCTGTGCGAGAAGCACCTCCAGGCCAATGTGCACTGCTGTGAGCAGCAACACTAGCCAGCAGGGCTCAGGTTTCTTGGTTACTTTGGCTTCCAAGGCAAGCTCATACTGCCTTTCTCCTCAATTCTGGGTAAAGCAAATATTGTCTGATGGTGGGGAGGAGCTGCCTCTTTTCAAACAAGTTAAAGTGGGGAAGGGAGAACAGAAAATATGATTTTGGCCCTGGTAGGATCTAGAACATGAATTGATCAATACAATGAGAAAAGAGAGAACAAAGATGGTAGATGATTGAGTGATGTTTGGACATGTCAGCTTTCTTTACGCTCCCAGCAGGGGCCATGTGTCCTGGTAGGTGCAGCCTTGAAGCCATCTTGTAAATGATGTTCAGGGCACAAGGGTCCCTGCTCTAGTAATCAGAGAAGGCCATGGGCTGGGAGAGACCCTTCACCTCCACTACACTGACAAGATCTTTATACTCCTGCAGCAAGAGTCACCCATTGTCTTAGTCTGCTCTGGATACTATAACAAAATACCATAAGCTGAGTGGTTTATACACAACAGAAATTTATTGCTCACAGTTACAGAGGCTGTAAATCTACAACCAAGTCACCAGCAAGTTTCGTGTCTGGGGAGGACTCACTTCCTAGTTCACAGATGGTGCCTTCTTACTGTCCTCACATACTAGAACGGATGAGCCGCTCTGAAGAGGACACTCATCCCATCCATGAAATTTCCACCTCCATGACCTAATCAATTCCAAAAAGCCATAACTCTTAAACTCATCACTTTGGAGGGGATTAGGTTTCAACATGAATTTGGGGGGAACGTGACTGTGGTGTCCATCTATTATAGCTGCAGAAGACCTACACTGAACTCCCTACCGCCTTGACCTCCACTGTTTCAATCTCCGCACTCAGGATATGGAGAATCGCTAATTATGAGGAGGGAGCTTTGAGTTTTATGGGGAAAAGAAAAAGGGGAAGAAAATTCATGCTGTTGATCACTTCAGTGTGGCAGGTACTTTAAACAAGTAGTCATTTTAATCCCTCAAATTGTGTTTTTATAGAGGAGGATATCAAGGCTTAGAGAATCAAAGTAACTCTCCAAGATAACCCAGTTATTAGGAGAAGGCAGAGCTGGAGTGCACACTCATGTCTTCACAGCTAAGCCAGTGCTCTGGGTGCCACCCCACTGCCCAGGCTGCAGGAAGTTCAAGGCAGCAGAGAGGTGAGAGTTTAAGTGATTTCCTCCCAGATGTCATCCCTGAGTCAGCCTTCTGAATCTTGATGTTGTCACTTCAAATGCTGTCATTCCCCCAGGAACTAGGATTCAAAGACTTTCCCCCAGGAGACTTTATGAGGAAAAATATCCACTTCAGGCCCTGGAGACTGTCTGACAGCTGGGGTGCTTTCAGTCCACTCTGGGAAGGGCATTCCAACTCAGCCGTGAACTCCAGGGCCTGGATCTCAGACCTCAGTGCCTTGCCCACTGTCCACACTTCCTTTCTACAAAAGGCAAAAACACTGGCCACTGTTGTGCCCAGTTTGATCTGAGGGTCAAAGGAATGTAAGTATTGCTGTATCACATGTTTAGCCTGTTTAAGTTGTAACGACCACTTTCTAAGTGTAACTCACAGGGCTCGACATTGGAAATGACACAGAGGTGGCTCAGATATTGATATGGTTTGGCTCTGTGTCCCCACCCAAATCTCACCTTGAATTGCAATAATCCCCACATGTCAAGGGCGGGACCAGGTGGAGATAATTGAATCATGGGGATGGTTTTCCCATGCTGTTCTCATGATGGTGAGTGAGTTCTCACGGGATCTGATGGTGTTAGGTCTGGCATTTCCCCTGCCAGCACTGCTTTCTCCTGCCACCATGAGAAGAAGGACACGTTTGTGGAACTGTGAGTCTATTAAACATCTTTCCTTAATAAATTACCCAGTCTTGGGCAGTTCTGTATAGCAGCGTGAGAATGGACTCATACTGATGTGATACCTGCTTTCAGGAAGATTTACAGTCTAGAAAAGGTGGCAGATGCTGAGGAGAGTAAAGTGCCCTGATGACCATTGAACAGAGAATGGAGTAAAAGACTCCTTATTTGAGGAATTTAAATGAGAGCAAAGACCCCCTGGTGACCATCAAATAGGCCATTTGGAGGCAAAACTCCTTATCTGGGAATATAGACGTAATTAAACTTCTCTAGTATCTAAAGTTGGCATCTGGTTCCAGGCCTCTTTCAACTTTTATAAGTAACTTAAATGTCTATACATGTCTGAACTGCCATGTAGAAACTCACTTTGCAATGCTTGCTGACATTAAGGCACCAAAATATCTAGAAATGTAATCACTTATTATGACCTACGTGGCTAACGTGACCCAAATTACCCTCAAGCTCCCCTCTTAAGGTCCATAAATGCTCCTAAGGAAAATCCACTGTGGCACATGCTTAGTCCTCTCTCAGTGAGGCACCGCACTGCACCCATTTGCAGCCCGAGTTCTTTCTAATAAACTTTCTTTTTTCAAACCTATACTGTTGTCAGTTAATTCTTTTTACCAACCCACGGGTTGACCGCTTCCCAATACCAGGGTTCTGACACCTTGCCAGGCAGATGCAAGTTAAACAGTCAGCAATAAAACAAGAGGGGCAGACTGAGTAGAAGAAAGGCAGCCAGCCCGGTGGCTCACCCCTGTAATCCCAGCACTTTGGGAGGCCGAGGCAGGCAAATCACCTGAGGTCAGGAGTTTGAGACCAGCCTGGCCAACATGGTGAAAACCAGTCTCTACTAAAAATACAAAAATTAGCCGGGCATGGTGGTGGCCGCCTGTAATTCCAGCTACTCAGGAGGCTGAGGCAGGAGAACTGCTTGAACCCTGGAGGCAGAGGTTGCAATGAGCTCAGATTGTGCCACTGTACTCCAGCCTGGGCAACAGAGCAAGAGTTTGTCCCAAAAATAAATAAAATGTGTCCAGAGCCTGGGACTCAGACAACCAGGGTCACCAAGAACAGAGGGTGACCTCAGGCAGAACTGTGGGTGGTCCTGCTGCTTCAACTCCTGCTCAGGGCAGGTAAGCAGTTCAGAGAGGCTTGGCAGGTCAGGAGGCTGGAGGGCAAAATTCCAGATCTGGACTTCACCCAGCTCCCCCATGGCCTCCCTCAGCCCCACAGCACGCCCAAGTGGACTCTGGGCTCATTTTGCCCATCACGGATGAGGCTCTCACTGTCCATCAGATTCCAGATGGAGAGTAGCTTCGGGCCAAAGCAGGAGGCAGGTTGCCACTGTGGAACACATGTTGGCTTTGCAGCCTCGAGATTGGGGCAGAAATCCAGCCCCCTGCTGGATTTGGTCTTCACCCAATATCTGGTCACCCAAATGTGTGTGTTTATTGATGCTCCTGGGTGGCTTTGAGTGTACTCTGGGAGCCCCACGCCCCCATGTGGGACTTGGTTCACAGGTTATGCCTCAGTGGGCTTAGGTGCAGAGCTCTTGTGGGTTTCACCTGCTTCCATGAAGGCCCATGGGATAATAGGAGCCACCAGGCTGGGAGTTCCTGTGGTCAGCTGTGCATGGCCTTGACCCCATGTGCATGTCTCTCACTGGGTCTGTGCCATGCTGTCACTGTTCATGTGTGGCCAGGCATCTAATTTAATCTTGCATGTTACTTGCTTCTGTGTTATGACCTTGCTGTGGTAGTTTGGATTTCGGAGCAATGAGGAAGCCAGAAATGGAAAAAGTCATCTTTGAGCCTTCTCTGCAGCCGGAGCTGGGCAGGAGTGGAGGATAAATATATCTGACCTTGCAAACCCTTTCACCTGGAGACAGTTACAGGCTTCTCAGATCCAAACCTTTGAAATCTTCTCCTCTGACGTTTCCTTGCAGCATGATTAAACAGGTGTGTGTGTGTGTGTGTGTTGAAGAGTCTTCTGGCTTAGTAATTACAAGACTTTCTAATAAAGCTCTTCAGAGAACTTCCACGTGGGGCTGTCTTCTTGAGTTGAGTGGTATTTCTTCCTGGGGAGCCTCCAGGCACTGGGGAAGCATTTGTGGGATGGGGCCCTATGAGGGTGCGATGCAGCCTCCTTTCCCACAGTTCCTGAAGGCTCAGCTCCATATCAGGCCACACAGCACGTTATTAAAAGGGCTGCACTTCTGTCTGCCCTCCAGGCTGATATCTCTGAATGGTTTGAAATCCACAAGATACTCATAGGTTTTATACTTTTTAGTGGAGATTAAGGCTAAAGATTTTACCATGAGAAGAGAAGGAGTTAGGAAAAGAAAGATGGTGGCTCAAAAAAAATTTTTTTTTCAGTAACCTTCCCAGGTTCAAACTCAAAGCCTGCTTATCATTGCCTCCTCAGGAAGCAACACAGGACATGGTACTCAGAGATGAATTCTCTTCTCTCTTCCTGCGGCAGAAATGCAGATTGTCCCCATCTCCCTACCCCCACAGCTCTAGGAGCTGTTGTGCCCCTTGACCACCTCCCCCAGTCCAGACGTCCCTCACCTCCTCTGTGCCACGGCCCTGTCCCCATCTGTGCTTGTTTCCAGGTGCACCTGGCTCTACCTTAAGAGAATGAGAGCAGCGCGACAATGACAGCAATGCTGTGAACACTCACCATGCCACACACTGCAATCCAGGCTTTGCATAGAGTATGTCACTAATCAATGCTCTAAGTGGAAACAATTCACTGTTCTTTATAGAGGAAGGAATGGAGACTCAGAGAGGTTGAGTGATTTACCCTGTGTCACACAGCTGGTAAATCTATCCAGGGCCTGACTGACTCTGAAACCCAGTATGTCAATCTCTCTGCTGTGCTGTGCTGTGTTTACCTGCCATCCTCTTCCCCTCCCTCCTTCCGAACCAGAAGGCAGAGAGCAGATGTCAGCGTCTCTCTGTTGCAACCCAACTGTCTCTGAGACCTGGCACTTGGGGAGTTGACACAGCTGGAGGCTGGCCTGGAAGATCAAAGTGAAGCTAAGGTGAGGGTCAGTGTTGGTCAAAGCCACCAGGCTTGTCACCTTGTCAGCTTTTCATGGATAGACTTCAGTAGGTACCCACAGAATAGAACAGAGCTCCCCTGTGCCTGGGTGGAGAAAAAGGGTAAGTATTCTATCTTCCCATCTCCATCAACCTGTAAATGAAGAGGCAAGGCGGGTGCCCCTTCATTGAGGCAAGGTGCCTTGGGCCTCATTAGCTTGTGCTTTTCGAGGCTTCTGTGAACAGCAGGTGCTCAGAGCTAGCCCAATGGAGAGAACAAAGCTGCCTCCATTCAGAGTGCAGGGAAAGCATCAATTTTTTATCTTTTCCAGATGGATCTGCAGCTTCTTTAAGAAAAGGAAAAAAGCCCAGAAAAGTCAGTCTGGGTTGGGAGACCAGGAACAGTATTGATCATTTGCCACTGCTTCTTACTCCTTAATAATAGTTCATCTGTGACCTCACTTTTCAGAGCACTGATGGGACTCTAAAGCCATTAGTTCAAAGCATGAGATTAAGTGGAATTGGAAAAGAGATGCTTCAGGCTTTCCTAAATCCCACCAGGCCCCAGAGCTTTGGGGTGGTGAGTCAGGCGCAGTGACCTCTGGCCAAAACAGTAGCCCTGAGGATGCGGGCTCCTGGCAGAGTAATCAGCCCTTTCAAGTGTGGGCTTCCACTATCCAGACTGATGGTGAGCTCTGTCAGCACAAGAGTGTTTCTAGTGCAACAGAGTGGAAGGGGACCTTTACACGGCTCAGGTCATTTCTTCATTTACAGGTTTGCACGTGGAAATCCCAAAAAGTGAGTTCACCTGTGAAGGTTGCGGCCCCCAACTCCCTTCAATGAGTGTTTGTGGTTAATTTTGAACAAAAGTCCCGGGACCCCCGGTTCATGTCTAAGTCTTTTCCACTTTCTAATTTTCATTTTATACCCACATCTCTCTTAATCCCAAGTTGTTAGACCCTTGTTTGGTACTCAAAAAGGCATGCTAATTCAATGGCAGGGAGAATAAGATTTAAAGCCAGCTGCTGCCATTGGGAAGGTGCCAGTCCTCTTCTGTTACAGACAGAATCCTTCTCAGGTTCATTCCCTGGGAATCTCTGTGCATAGCGCTAACAGCCTGGACCCTGTACGGCAACCTGCATATGTAACTTCCTGCGGCCAGCGGCCCTTGCTGGCCACAAGCCCATCTTCCCCTTGCTAAGGAGCCGGACGCTCTTTGTCCTCCCCTCCTCATCCTGCTGCAGCCCCTGCACCTACCTGGGGATCACTGCCCACCTGGATGTCCACTTCTTATGGGTCACAGGGTCAGGTAGGGACTGAGCTCCAGGGAGTGGGAAGGTCCTCTTGGCCCGGGTGTGGGAATTAAGAGAGGATTCAGTACACAAGGGCTGAGGGAGGGGTGATGGCAGCTGTCCCGAAAAATAAAAACGACGCCCAGAGGGAGGAAAGACCACAAAGGGGACTCTCCCTTCCAGGTCTGTGGACAGCAGAGACAGCGCTTCCCTTGAGCCTTTGCGGCTTTCCTCACTTAGAATGCTCTGATTTTTCTCATTGCCGAGCATATTGAACAGGAAACAACAACAGACTCAGAGAAGATGAACATTCATCGAAGCAAGGTGGGACATTGTGAGCCAGAGGCATTACATTTTGCTAGCCAAAGTCAGAAGCCACTGGCAGTGACGGCAGAGGAAAGACGACAGACGAGTTTTTGGAGGGCTCTTGGGAGAGAAGAGTCTGATGACCTAGGATCTAGAAGCATCCGCAGAGTTCTGTGGCAGGGTTCTGCTGGCTGCGATGGTCGCCTCCCACCTGCCCAGGCCCGCTAGGGAGACTCAGGGGGCAGTGTGGACTCCGTGTGGACTGCTCAGAGCTGGACTCAGGGACTCAGGGACACAGAACCACAGGCCCTGGGTCAGGCTCGGCTAAGATGAGGTGAGCTCCCGGGGCTTTGAGATGGCCATGAGGACACGGGTTGAACGATCCACACGCAGTATCTCATTTTCATGAAATGCTTAATTCAAATGCCCTTTCTGCTTGGTTCTTTTTTTTTTTTTTTTTTTTTTCCAATCTCACAGCTGCAAACTTTCCTCATCATGATACTTAAGTCCCTTTGGGTCTGGGAGATCCGCATCCTGCAGTGCGAGCTGCCAGGACCAGAAGCAGCTGATGAGAAAAGCAGGGCTTGGCAATGTACCTGGTAAGGGGGAAATGCCGGCTTAGGTACTCTTCTTTTCTTAGCTTTACCTGGCCTGCTTTGGACACTTCCACAAGGGAAAGACATGGCAAGGGACCCTGGACACCAGATGGGTTTGGGTTAGAAGATAGGGAAGCATATTCTGGATCTCAGCTGAGCACCAGATCCTCCTTAAGGGTATTCAGAGCCACAACCTCCTCCCTGCTCCAGGCCCGAGGCCTGCACACTGCAGCCCTGGGGATGAAGGCTGTGTGCCCCAACATGGCCCACCAGACCCCTGTCTCTGCCTCCATTCCTGGCTCCTCTTGGGCTTTGTGTGCGGAGGGAAAGGTGTACAAGGAGCCTGGGAAGTCATTTTCTGCCAGATCCAAGCCCACTACATTCTTTTTCCTGAGGAAGAGGCTGGTAGAAGGCACACCCAGGCAGCTTCATCACCCCCGGTCTTGTCTGGGACATAAGCCTGGGGTGGGAGCTAGTGGGAGACCCCCGTCCTATTGCCCAAACCTCCTGGGCACAGAGGAGCCATTGGCATCTGCCAGGGGTAGGGCTGACTTCTCCAGCAGCCCTGAGTTCTTGTGCTTAGGCTCACTGGCAGCTGGGGAGACTTGAGCGGTTTTTGGCAAAACCCTCTCTCCCACAGCTGCCTCCTCAGGCATTTGAGATTCTTTTCTTGGGACTAAGCTCTCAGTGAAAGCTAAAGCCTGTGACGAAGGCCTCTTGGACAGAAATGCAGTGAGTGACCTTTGTGGAGGTGAAGCTGGGTCCTAGGGGAACCCGGAAGGCAAGTGAACCAGTCCTGACAAATATCTTCTTTCCCTTCTTTTTCCCATCTCTAGATGCCTGCACCTCATCTGACTCCAGCACAACAAGCAGCCTGTAAGGCTTCCCAGAGTGTATCATGTGCTGAAGGACTCGAGCAGCTCTGATGCTATCGTTGACCCTTCCAGGACCCTCCTAGAGAATCACAGAGCACTGGGTGGGACTCAGCAGATCTGGGGCCTAACCAAGCCCAGATGCCTGTCTCAGCTGTCCCCCTGTGCATCAGCGAGGCTTCCCTGGCCCTGCCTGCCTTCAGCACAGCAGACAGAAAGGTGTGGAGGCTTGGAGACCCTGGTGGCCCATGAGGAGCTGGGGTGGACGTTGCCCTGGCTCTATGACATTGTCCAGCCTTGCACCCTAGGAAGGGCCTGACGAGTGAAGCTATCCCTGTCCTCAGCTCAAGGCCCTGGTTAGGACCTGGCCTCCTGGCCTGGCTGAGTGGCCAGAGAACACTGTTTCTTGGTGACCAATTCTTGGAAAATAGGGTGAGCTCCCAGAAAGATGATCCATACTCACACACAGCCTTTTACATGTACTTCAAAAGAAAGATCAACCATGTGCTCTCATCCCTGTCACCCTGCTGCACAGTGCCCTGGGGTCAGCAATGGGGAGATCGTGGCTGTGGGTGGCAGAGAGGGTGCCAGGGAAGGCACTTGGCTGGGCCTTGGGAACGGGGTAGGACACAGAGCAGGGCTCCTCTTTGCTCAGGCTTGGAGGGGGCCACGGTTCAGAGTGTGTCTGCAGAATACCCATAGAATCTGTCATCTAAGTTGGACACTTTTGTGAACAATGGGGATGCTATGAACAATGATCTCAGAATCGTCTAGGAAAGATTGCACTTCATGGTTACCTAAGAATATGAAATGGAGAGTTTGAGGGTCTGGCAGTGGTGATGAGGAAATACAAAATAAAGTTGTGGGGACAACACAGAATAGACCAAAGTACATGGCTGCTCTTCAGCCTGGCGGTGGGTGTGTGTTCCCATCAGGTATTGGGAAGATAAGGCTGGGGCCTGGCTGTGGTCTGGGGAAAGAAGGAATGAGGTTGAAACAGACTGGGAAGGCCTGAGTGCCCTTGGACAGTGGAGGACACGGAGGGTCCTGGGCACAGTGGCAAGGGTAGTGCCGGGCTTTAGGATGTTCACTCTGTCATCAGCAAGGTGGGTGGAGAGAGACACTGCATCCAAGATGGAGAAGCCAAGTCTGGCCGCCAGTCCAGGAGTAGAGGGGCCCTAAGCGGGGCATGAGCCAGGATGTGGGGCACATTCTGGAGGTTTGTTCTTCAGGCTCCTTTCCAAGAAGAGCGTGGGGCCCTTCTTGAATGGGGAGCTAAAGCTACACTATGCCCCCTCTAAGACCCAGGCTATGCTATGGGAGCAGCTTCTTGGAGAAAAGTGGCCCAGCCAGGTTCTGCTAAGGTGTTGCTGAGGTCACGTAAAGCAGCAGTCCCCAATCCAGCTCACCCACACCCCTTAACAAAGCCAGCCACTGGCTGTTCCAAAATTCTTCTCAGTGGATACCCCAGTGGTCTGCTATTGCAAAGTACAACAGATACTCACTGAAGCCTGACAACGCTAGTCTCCTGTGCCTCAGTTTCCATAGCTGAAGAGGTTGGCTCTTTCCCCTGCCACCCTCAATATGAACACTTGCCAGATGGCTACAAGCAGCTGACTCCAATTCACACTCTTGAGACCCAGCTATGGAAGTCCAGAGGCAGCGCCTGCAGAGTGGGGTGTGGGTCCTACAGGCACACAGCGGAGCCCATCTGAGGATGTAGGATCCTCACCCAGGAGGGAGTGTAACCAGGGAACAGGAGCAGGGCTTCAGGGACATTCCAGTGATGCTCAGTGTTCCCCGATCAGATGTGTTTTTCCAGGTCCTTGGGCTCTCACTCACCCAAGAATGGGGAGGAGACTCAAGCTGCACAGTGATATTGTTGAAGTAAATATCGGACCCAAAGAGCTTTGCAGAAAAGCAATTTATTAGGCAGAGAGAGAGAGAGAAAGAGAGAGAGAGTGAGCTCCCATGCTGTCATGGGAGGGGATCCAAAGATGGAGTCTGCACAGGTAAGGGGCCGGGGGACTCTTAATCTGGGAGTTACTCCCTCCCCATTCAGGTTCTTGTCCCATGGGAGGAGTTCCTTCAAACTTCTGCTGGAGTGATGGATCTTTGACTTTGATATTGGATTGACTGTTCAGCCCACAGTCCTCCCAGAGCTTTTCACGTGCTTTCTAAACAAAGGAAGCTCACCTGGGCAGTCTACCTTCCTGTGGGCGGGAAAGTTAGACAAAGAACTCTAGGCTCCCGAATGGGGGGTGGAGGTGGATGGAGGTATGGTTCTGGGAAGTTCTTGCCTTTGAAACCATGTCCCTTATGGACCCAGGAAGAGAAGTTAACATAGTCCCTCAGGAGGACTCTGCGAGGAGGCTTCCATAAGTCAAGGTCCACTATGTAAGGCAAGTGAGGTCGGAGACTCTCATTACCCAATGAGACAATAACTCTTTGAGGGGATTATTGGGGACAGATAGGAGGTGTCATGTAAATTGCACAGAGTACATCTAACACCCGTTCCACCTCTGGAAAAGGCAGGGGGGATATTTATTGCCTGGTGCACCGTGGCCCATGGCCGCAGATTATACCAAACCCACAGGCAGGATTAAAGGGTGAGGTTTGCAGGCAGAATAAACCATTTAGCAGCTGGCTCTTCTTTGCTTCCCCCATGCATCTCTGTATCTCTATACTCATGGAGCTCAGAATACCTGGCTGTGACACTGGGTGGAGGCTTCCCCGCCCTTTGCTGAGTGTCGCCCACTTGCCAGATCTGCACCATAGCAGGGTCCTGACCCCCAAGGTCCATGTTGCACCCACCCCTGCAGGTCTCACAGCCTCCACATGCTTCCCAGGCTTCCACACCACTGCTGGTTCCCACTCTAAAAGACATCTGAGGCTGGATGCGGTGGCTCATGCCTGTAATCCCAGCACTTTTTGAGGCCAAGGCAGGTGGATCGCTTGAGCTCAGGAGTTCGAGACCAGCCTGGGAAACATGGTGAAGTTCTATCTCTACAAAAAATACCAAAATTAGCCAGGCATGGAAGATTGCACTAGTGCACTCCAGTCTGGGTGACAGAGAGAGATTCTATCTCAAGATAAATAAATCAATAAATAAAATTAAAATAAAAGACATTTAAGTCACTCATTTGTAAGTTCATTCAGCATGTGTGCATGTGTACAGATGGGTGCCATGTTCTTCGTGGTCCTCCTCCAACGCCATCAGCGAGCCCCTCTTGCTCCCCACGCCATGCCCAGCCCCGGCTTCTGCAGACTCCCAGGCTCTACCCTTGCCTTTCTCCCCAGCATTGTCCCCGGCACACCCTCTAGGCTCTCAGTACTTCAGTTACACTGACAATTTGGTTTGCCAAGTGGCTTTCTGTGGGTCCTTGCCTGGCTCATGCTACTCTCGCTGCTAGAAATGCACCTTCCCTCTTCCATTCTTGTCACCTGATTTCTGTGCATTTCCACAGGAGTCAGTGCCATGAAAGTAGCTAAAGTACTAACTTCAGAGACAGACAGACGGGGCTTCACTTTGCCAAACAGGCAAGTCCCTCAGCCTGGGGAACCCCATTGTCTCAGGTTTTCTGAGACAGCGATTAGGACATTTCCCCAGGGGCTGCGGTGACCCAGTGGAGATAAGACACACAGCAGTTAGCTCAGTGCCTGGTGCATCCTACAGTGCTTGGTAACTGCCCACATGGTTATTATGTACAGGAGAGCACCTGGCACAGGGCTGGATGTATCCTAGATGCTCAGGGCTGTTGGGCTCCTTTACAAACTTCCTGCAAGGAGTCCTTCCAGTTACAGGTGCTGCTCTAAGGGTTCTGGGCTTGATTCAGCCTGGCCCCGGCTCAGCCAGCCAATCTCCTGTTTCCCAGGGTTTCCTGTGATTGGTCGCAGCCCTTCCTCCACCTGTGCCTTGTATTGTGATGGAAACCTCACTAGTCATCCCATGCTGTCTTTGCACAGTCAGTCCTGTCATTCATTATCCATCCTTCTTACCTGGACATCCCCCGGCTTTAGTGTTGGGTTGGGAATAATGGGTATTAAAGAAAAAAGAGTAAAAAGCCGTATCACAACCCTACTCTCAATATAAAAATTTCATTTTTCTTTCTTGTCTTCCTTTTCATCCTTCCATATACCTTTCTTTATGAAGTTACATGTTTTTCCTTATTTTTCTCTCATATGTTCAATGTTTCTACATAATAGGAAACCTCTGTCAGACTCTTAGAATAAACTATTATGATGCTTAACTTCCTTCATAGTCAGCTTGATTTAAATAAACAAGCAAGATGGGGTCAAACAAAGAACAGAACGGAAAGCAGCACTGCTCTCCTCAGGAGAAGACACCCAAACAAAGGTAACCATGCCCATAGGGCCTGTGGAGAAACAGATGGAAAACTCGGAACTTCCTCAAGGAGTAGGCGGGGGCTTTCTGGGTGACTAGCTGCTGAGAGATGATGGCTGGATTTTGTTTCAGTTCCACTGTCACTATAGCTGAAGGGTGGGGTGGCCTTGATGGGTGTGAGATGCTTGGTTCTGTGTCCCAGGAATAGCCATGGACAGCACACAGAGTCTTGCCTAACTATGAGTCTCCGCCCTGAGCTCTGGAAGGACTCAGGCTTTGTGCTCTGTCCCAAGAGAAATTGCCTCAGGGCGAGTAATCTCAAGGCCACCTGCTCATTTCTGGTCTTAGACCATATCCACATACACTGGTTACCATGGATAGCCAGCTTCACATGCTGGCTCCTCAGTTCACCTCTTGTGAATGCAGGTAAACAGCCAGATATGAGCCACATGGGGATGCTTGAAGAGCATTTGAAAAAGTGTCAGGTGACACCTGCCAGCTGGGGCTGGGCATGGCCTGGGAAGCAGGAGGGGCTCGCTGATGGCATTGGAGGAGGACCACAAAGAACATGGTCCTAATCTGGAAACAACTGCACACGTGCTGGATGAACTTACGAATGAGTGACTTAAATTAATTCATGAGAGAAGCTTCATGAGATAAGGGGCTTTGTCTGTCATGTTCATTATTATATCTATTATATTATGTCACATTCATATCATATTATGTATTGGAGATATAATAGCCAGGTCAGTGTTGCCTAGTAGGAGCTTAAAAAGTGTTTGTTGAATGAATGAATAAGTGAATTCAATACTCAATGGATAAGCTTTATGCTCCATACTTTCTGTAAGGCAGTGCTTTACAGAAATGCCCATATGCATTTGTGGTGCAGGGGCTGCATACTGTGATGTTCAGCTGAGGAATGGATGGAGCAAACTCAGCCACGCCTGCTGGAAAGAAGGATGTAGGATCTTGATTCAGGCTGACCCCACTGAGGGTCCTTTCCCCCAGGCATCTCTGACAGGGTCTGCCCACCCCCATTGGTGTCGATGTGTCTCTGAGTCTCCGAGGTGGCTCTTGAGTCTAAGGAGGCCCTCCCTGGCTGGAGACCGCTGTACGGGCTGTGCCCTCTGTTCCTTCAGGGCAGCTGGCCAAGAGAAGATGAGTGTCTGGGCGGGGGGCTGTGACTCAAGGAACAGAGGCCCAAGGACGAGAGACTTCTGCTCTGGGAAGCTCAGAAACAAAGCATTAAGGAGAGACCTTGACATCCCACCCTTCCAGGGAGAAGGTGCACCTGGTAACTCCTTGGTGATGGCCAGGAACAGTATGGGCAACATTTCCCCCGTGACTGTGTCTCATGGTGGGGCCGTTAGGATAATACCATGATGCTTTCCACATCGGCTGCACCTCTGCCTCATTTGTGTGATCTGTCGGCTCCTCTGCTCTGGTGCTGAGAAATGGCTGGGTGGGTATAGTAGGTGGCAGTTTGAAAGGAATTAGCATAAAGTCATTTGGCAAAGTCATGCCTGGACCTGCTGGGCCCCCCTCTCCATTCATCTTTGCCCTCCCTCCAGGCTGGAGGTGGCTGGGAGCAGACATTCCTTCAGGTACACTTCTGCTCCTGCCCTGCTGTGTCTCTGGCCATGACCAGACTGAGACACTACAGTGAGTGCACGGGGACACTCATCTGACATAAAGCAATGGTTCTCAGAGTGTAGTCCCTGCACCACCAGTACCAGCATACCAGCATCATCTGGAGATGCGTTAGAAAGGCAAACTTTTGGGCTCCACCCTAGGCCTGCTGAGTCAGACGCTACGGCGGCGAGGCCCCACGATTTTATTTTAACAGGTACTCCAGGTGATTCTGAGACATGTAGAGAGGTTTGAGTCATTGGTAGGGGATAATTTCAGGCCTTCAGAGCAGCTCCTGACTGGGACCTTGGGAATGCTTTCATGGTTTCATGGAGAAAGGGTGACTTGGGTTACAGGTTTCAGACAAAACTAGATTCAAATTCTTCCTGTGCCCTTCTCACAGTGGGTCATATTGGGTAGGAGACTATATATACTCAGATTCTCAGTGTCTTTTCTTGTGTATCTGGGACAATATTTTCTGCTCTGTTTTCTTTGTGAAGTTAATAAAATGATCAAAGGGGAGACTATGGCAGAAAGAGCTTTGCAAATCATAAAGTATGACAGAAATGTCATTTTCAAAAGGCACTCAAGGGTAATGCCTTTGAGCATAAACTCTGAAACTGGCCTGCTTGATTTTGAATCCCAGCATTGCCACAGATGACTATGGTCTTTTGATGAGTTAATTAAGCTCTCTGTGCAACTGTTTCCTCACCTGTAAAATACAGATGTACTCATGCCAACCAATGATGTGAGAGTTAAGTTGATTAATATAAATTAAGCACTTATAATCACATTTGGCACATAATAATGTTATATAAACATTTGCTATGATGATGATGATTATTAGTTATTACTGTTGTTTTTGAAATCTGTGTTCTGATTAGGACAATTCACACATGTTCCTGTCTTCTGGTAACTGCCAGTCCCAATGGCCATTAGAAGTACAGGATTCTGTGTCTTCCTGGTATATCAACAGAAGCATAAAGTGTGGCACCTGAAGGCTGGGCTGCTTATCCTTTGCACGTGGATACTCTTCACTGAGCACCCACTCCATGCCAGGCTCTGCCATGACAGGCCCTTGGCCCCATTTCAAACCTCAGAGTAACCCCACAAAGTGGAAATAAGCACTGTTATTTACACTTTACTGATGAGATACCTGAGGCTCATGGATTTGAAGATACTTGCCCCCTTCCAAATTCTAGCAGGAGGTAGAGTTGAGATATGATCCCAGACCTGTCTGACCCCAAGGCCTACTCCACACGCATGAAGACTTCTTATATACAAATGTAGACACCAATCGCTGGAGAAGAGAGGTGACTGCCCAAGGAGCAGAACCTATGTTCCTAACTCACTCCCACACAAATGTTTTTTCGGAGGTCTGGGTTTTCCAAATGCTTAACTAGAAATAAATACCAAGTCAACATTGACTTCTGTCTTCAATGCAGGCCCTTTTGTGCTATTGTGTGGTCCCATTGGTCATGAAAGTGGCTTGCCATGTGACTGGGAGGTGGGCGGGGACTGTCTTCATCGTCTCTGGAGCTGGATGTGCAAGTGAGGTGGATGCCTCTTTCAAGCCTGGATCCTTTTGGACTTGGACAAGCACGTTGGAAATACTAGAAAAGTGTGGCCATTGGACTTTGACATTTAGATTGCTGGTTCTCCAGACAGTGAAAACTGTGAGACTTACAAAAATGAGAAGACTTGCCATGTCCAAGGTTCTCTTTTGGAGAATAGTGATGACACTTGGCAACTGCCCTCCGGTAAATTCATTCCATTTGAGGCAGCAGAAACAGTGCAGCATGGTCCAGCATTCCACAATCCCAGAGAGCACCTGAGTGCAGAGCCAGACCATCTAGGGTGTGGATACACAAAGAGTATGATTCCTTTCTTTTTAACAATTTTTCTGTCTCTCCAATTTCTCATCCATGAATCCATCCATGCATCCATTCATGTATCCATTTACACATGCATCCATTTATCCATGTATCCATCCATTCATCTATCCATTCATCCATCCATCCATCCATCCAATCATTCACCCATCCATGCATTCACCTCTGAATCCATTTGTGCATGCATCCATGCATCCATCCATCCTCCATCCGTCTGTCTATCCATCCATTTTATGCATCCATGCATCCATCCATGCATCCATTCATCCATCCATCCATCCATCCATCCATCCTTGCATCAATCCACACATTTATCCATGCATCCATCCATCCATCCATCCTTGCATCCATCCTTCCATCCATCCGTCCATCCACACATCCAACCATACCTCCATTTATCCATCTATCCATTCAAGCATCCATCCACACATACATCCATCAATTCATCCATCCATTTATTCATGTATCCATCTATGCATCCATACATCATTCATCTATCCTTCTATTTTTCCATTCATCTATCCATCTATTCATGCACCATCCATGCATCCATCCATCCATGCATCTATTCATCCATTCATCCATCTATGCATCAATCCACACATCTGTCCATGCATCCATCTATGCATTCATCCATCCATCCATTCATCTATCCATCCATCTAGCCATCTATCCATCCATTCATTCATGCATCCATCCATCTATCTATGCATCTATCCATGGATCCATCCATCCATTCATGCATCCATCTATCCATCCACCCATCTATCCATTCATCCATCCATCAAATTATGCATCCATCCACCCATCCATTCATCCATCCATCATCCATCCATCCATACATACATACATACATGCATCTATCCATCTATCCATGCATTCATCCATCTATCCACCCATCAATCCAACCATGCATCCATGCATCCATCCATGCATCTGTGCATTCATCCATGTATCCATCCATTCATCTATGCATCTATCGTTCATTCATTCATACATCCATGCATGCATCCATCTATCCACCCATTAATCCAACCATACATCTATGCATGCATCATCTATGCATCCTTCCATGCATCTGTGCATTCATCCATGTATCCATCCATCCATCTATCCATCCATTCATCTATGCATCCATCCATCCATGCATCATACATCTATCCATGCATGCAGGCATACATCCATCCATTTATGTATCCATCCACCCATCCATACGTTCATCCATTCATCCATTTATCCATCCATCCATTCATCCATCTGTCCATCCATGCATCCATCTACTCATGCATCCATTTATCCATCCATTCATCCATCCATCCATTTATTACAACACAACATATTCAAAGTTTTTGCCCCTATTCTTTCCTTAACCTGAAACTCTCTTCTTCCAGAGGTCCACATGGTTCATCTCTGCTTGTTTCCTGAATGTGTTCATGTTTTCCTGCCTAGTGAGGCCTTCCCTCACCACCCTATATAAAAATACCAGCTTTCCAACTGTTCCTCTTAATCCTCCTTATTCCATTTTAGTTTATTTTATATCATTTTGTTGATATTCTATTTCATATTATTTTGTTTATAGGAGGACAGAGGATTTGTTAGTTTCATTGTAATTTTACCTAAAACAGTACTAGGTCTGAAATAAGTACTCAGTGTACATTTGTTGAAAAATTGAGTCAATGAATGAATGAATGTTGTAATTAAGTACATGCTGTCTTTAAGAATTGCTTTTGGAAAATTATATACTTATTCCAATGGTACCACTCATAACTTTTTAAAGTTAATAATTCCTGTGTTTAGCACCAGCACATGCTACACATGTATACACGTTTATTTCTAACTCATGATACAATGCTGCAGAAGGGTGATGTTATCTCCACTGTTAAGATGGAGAAATGGGGCTTCCCAAAGTCATATAGCTCATGGATGGCAGGCCCAAGCTTCTGACTCGGCCCATCTTCAGCCAGTCTCCTTTCCAACTCAACACTGACTCTCAACTAGTCATTCAAGACTTTCTTTCACACAAGCCTCCCATATCTGTTTTAAGAGCTTCACACAGAGCCCAGCCCCATCACTCTGAAGCCACATCCAGCCCTCATCATGTCTGTCTGGCATCCTGATTCCCTACCTTGTCTGATTTGGCACCAGAAATTTTGACTATTTCCCAAAATCAAACACCGCATAAAAAAGTAAAACTGTGCTTGAAGACAAGACCTAACGTACTCCTGAGGGCAATGCCAAAGGGGCTGGTCCCCACATGTTTATAAGAGTGGCCTTCAAAGGGAGAAGGCTTTTGAAGGAAAATACATTTCAATATAAATATTATGTTGTATTTGTTAAAAAAAAAAAAAAAAAAAAAAAAAAAGATAGTTCCAGATTTTACACTGATTCTGTGTGGTGGTTTTCCAAAAATCACTGAAACAATTGGGGAATTTTCAAGTAAATACTGAAAGCATTTGTGTGTTTTACGTATGAATTATCAGTACAATCACAGTCTATTAATTGGCATCAGTCCTAAGAATTAATAGAAGTCTGTCCATTCCCGAGCCTTACGCCACACAACTTTCTGGGTGATTGTAGTTGTTGATGTTTGCTTGCTTGCTCGTGTTAAGGTCTGGAAGCAAAGAGACAGAGGCATGACTGAGATTTTTTTTTCCTGACATTTCTAATATGAAGGGCCCACTTGATCAGAAGACTTAATGAAGCTACTCTTGCTGGAGAAATTCCTTTTGGTTCAGCAGAACACTTATTTTATGAGTACAGGATGTGGCCAAATGCACCAGGATAGGAGACTCAGTGTCTCTGCCCTGGAGGTATTCAGGGTCTCACTCTGGTAGGAGACAGGAACACATAGCCCATTTACATCGGAACATGACAAGGGCTGCACTGGAGGGTTCTCCCAGCACAGGCGAAGGGAAGCAGCCGTGGCAGCGAGAGAGATGGTCCTGAAAAAGGTGTCTGAGTGGAGTCCTCCATGGTGTCGATACGAATGGGACAGGTAATGTGTATTGAGCCCTTGCTGTGAGCCAGGCGCTGTGCTGAGTGCTTAAGCACATGTTTTTATTTTATTCTCACTGCCACTCCATGAGATGGGAATTATCATTATTCACGTTTTATGGCTGATGACACTGATGCTCAAGATCACTTTATTGGTACCAGGTGCTCCTGGGATTCAAGTCCTAGTCCTGCTGAGCCCAACTGCACTCTTCAGCACTGCTCTCTGAGCAACAGTTGGCTAAGGCCGAGAGGGCTGCATGGGCCAGGGCCTGCAGTGCAGAAAGGTGCCGGCCACCAGGGGCGCTTGCCAACGAAGGCTTGCCATGCTTTCTCTAAGTGCCTTAGGTCAGGGGTGCTCAACCGTGGGCTGCAGACTGGTACAGGTCGGTGGCCTGTTAGGAACTGGGCCACAAAGCAAAAGGTGAGTGGCAGGTGAGTGAGGTCTGCTGCCTGTCAATCAGCCAGGACATTAGATTCTAATAGGAGTGACCGCACATGCAAGGGATCTAGGCTGTATGATCATTATGGAATCGAATGATCTGAGGTGGAACAGCTTCATCCAGAAACACCCTCCTGTCCATGGAAAGATTATCTTCCATGAAACCCATCCCTGGTGCCAAAAAGGTTGGGGACTGCTGCCTTAGGTGACTAAACACATTTAATCCCTAAAACAGCCAATGGAGAAAACATGTCTCCAGGTCACAGATGCAAAGCCTACAGCACAAACAGGTGGAATACTTTCTCTCAATCATCTTGCTAATAAGGCAGGACCAGGTTTCAAATTTGGCCGGGCCAACATCAGATCCTGGCTCTCAGCATGGGCATCCCCGCATATGTGTTTAGGAAACAACACGCAGATCTGTGACATGAAGGGAGCATGTGCCCTGGTGAGTGCCAAGACTGGAGGGAAAGTGGGTGTGGGGGAGACCTTGTCCAGTGGGCCTGTGTACTGTGCCCATGAGCTTAGGCTTTACCTTCCAGGAGATCAGGGTGGGGCGCTGAGGGATTTGAAGCACCAGGGTAACACAGTCCAATTTGCACTTCAGTGAGATCCAGTTGGATATCGTGCAGAGGGCAGGCTCATGTAGACAAGTCTAGACACAAGACCAGCCAGAGGGGCGACGCAGAGCCCTGCCTGCCAGTGAAGGCAGTCTGAGCATGGGTATATCAGTGAGTAGGAGGAAATGAGGCAGGCAGGGGCAAGTTGTCCCTTTTAGTGCGTTGGGAGGGTTCACCCTTAAAGAAGGTGAGAACTGGCTTTTTGGCAAGAGCCCAAAGTCTCTGTTGCAGAAGGGCGGTAAATAAGGTCACGTTCATGTCTAATTTGAGATGACTCAACTTTCCCCTCCTACCCTCCCTTAGCTAACAAGAGCTCAGACCTTTGTATAATTATTTTCCTGGCACTTTCCTGAAGGTGTCTAGGCTTCCTAGTTGACTGATCGGTGTCCATTCTCAACCTCCTTTCCCCTGAGTGACTTTCCATTACAAAGCCCAGGAAGTCACCCACTGAGCCTCACAGCTCAGGTTCACCATGCGACCCAACCTTTAGCCATGAGATGCCAGGGAACATTTGCCTTTTTGATAAAGAAAAGCCCTTCTCCTCCCTCAATTTCTCTCTGCCTTGAATGAGGATGTCATGTCCAGGGCCATGGCAACCACATGACAAGCAAAGAGGAAGACATCACAGGAATCGCAGAGCTTTGGGTCTGACACCACTGAGCCGCCCCTTACCCTCTGAGTTTTCATTATGTGAAAAATAGAAAGTGCTATTTGTTTAAGTTACTGTTGGCCAGTGGTTATTTCATCAGCTGCTGTAAACAGCTCCAACTGATGCATGTGCACCACTCTTCCACCCTTGACTGTCAACACTCACTCCTGCTGCCTGGGCTGGAGACACTGGCCTCATCTCCTGCTGGTCTCTGAATGTCTCACCAAAGGACAAGTGATGCTCTTGCAGACCAAGAAGTCTTCCTTTTCCTGTTTGCAGAGGAGAGGTACTCAGTTTCAGTTCACCCGCAGACTTTATTTTCTGTCCAAGGCATACATCCAGTAGGGGATCACTGGGTCCTGGGAAAGATAAGTAGCAGCTGTCACCTGGGCTTGAAAGCCACCCCTTCTGTCCTGCCCACTCCTGCTTAGAGAATTTCCTGGCAAATCACAAGGGCCCGTTGAGTGTGACCATTAATCTTCCAGTGTGTATAATTATGCAGCCTTGTGGAATCATCTCTGGAGTTCTCACCTGCATCATCTCTCAGGGTTGTTGCCCTATGAAGGAGAGCAACCACACGTCAGTCACCTTGCATGGGTCAGGGCGCACCTGCCACATGCTGCATGGGAGCTTCATCCCTGGTCTTTTCCGACAAGACTTTTTATAAGATCCGGTGAGACAAACTCTGGAGGCACCAAGCAGGAGGCACTCCCTCTTCCTGAAAAAGGCTTTCCCTGTCTACCCACATCAGAAAAGGCCTCATTTGGTTAATCCAAGTCTTCCTTGCTGATTTTGAAGGCTATTTTCTGTGGCTCCTTTTCTGGCAAATGGAACACAGCCACTCTCCTGCACAGACAGTTGCTGATTTTGTGTGGTGTGAGAGATAACTTCCAGCTATTATAAGCATCTGTCAAACTCTGCTCCAGTGATCTTTCTCAGTAGTATTTTAAACAGAATTAAGGCTGAGCCCATCTCTCCAAATGCAGGAAATGAGTCCTCTTCCCATTTCCTGAGCCACTGCACAGGCTGGCCTTGTCACCCTCTGAGACAATTGTTGGCCAAAGCTTCGAATTAAGCCAGCTCCCCATGATGAGCAGAGAAGCAGGAAGGACCCTATAATGCCAGCCCACATGTTGGAGAGATGGGAGAGCAAGATGCCATTTGAACCCTTGCCTGGGGGCCAACCCAACACCAGAAGCACCCAGAAAGGAAGTACTGTCAGCCTCCCGAGAGACTGAGCTTAACCCCAGTTGTTTCTCCTGTTCAAGATCAAGCTGCTCCGGGAGGCACATTTGGACCAAATTCAAACCTGGCAGCCATGTGACCTTTTTATTGAAATCCAGACTAAGCTGGTTTAATCTCACAGTCCCAAGGAAAGCTTTCTCCCTTATCTCCCTTTCCCTCTCACAGCCTTCCTGGCCCTTTCTGATGCAAAGCCTCAGGCCTTGTTGTGGCAGTAGAGGCCAGACGTAGAGGTGATGGCTCTTTGGGAGCCCTTGAACACAGTGCATTAGGGAAGTTTGAGACACTGGCTCACTTAGAGCTCCACAGGGCTCCATGCTCCATTTGGGAAATCAGATGCTCCTCTGCCCTCACAAATATGCTCCCTGTCTCTCATCATATTTAGTAACTTCCTGTAATAGTCAGGGCTCTCTAGAGAACCTAAAGAGTATGTCTATCTCTCTCTAAACATATTTAAGATAGATGATAGACAGATGATAGATGACAGGTAGATGATAGATAGATGACTGACAGGTAGGTAATAGATGATAGGTAGATAGGTAGACAGATCACAGATACATGGATAGATTTAAATGTCGATACAGATATATAGACACACAAATATAAATATAGATATAGATGTGGGGGCTGAAAAGTCTCTCTTGAGTCTTGCATGATTCTGAAATTATGGTAAAGAATAGGAAGAAGAAGAATCTGAGTAACTCAGTAATATTACCCAGCTTCATAGAAAATGGAACAGACAAGCTGTCCTTATATGGGTGTAAGATTCCCTGGACACAATAGATTCCCGGGGCCTGCTGCATTTCTTTACAAGACCTCTGCTTGAACTGACTCTCCCTTACATAGTGCCCGCTTTTGACTATGAGGCCTTGATGTTACAGGGGTTGGATCTCTATGTAATATTCCAGATGCCTGTGCTGTAATCAGCAGTCAGACTATGCCCCATTGTGAGGGCATACAGAATGCTATGCAGTTAAATAAATAAAGCCATAGGAATTTAACTGGATCTGAGTTCAAATCCTGGTTCTGTTTCTCACTACTTGGATGACCTTCACCAAGTGCTTTACCCTTTCTAAAGGCTCAGTTTTCTTCAGTTTATCACTACACTGGAATTTCTTTAGGCTTGTCGTGAAGAGTTGATGTCATATAAGTGATGCCTGATGAAGAGGTAACAGGTGAAGGGTGTTCAGTGAAGTGCTATTCTCCTTCCTGTCACCACTCACAACAAAGTGACAAAGTATTTTTAGTCTAAAATCACTCGAATCTAAAACTGTAACTGTTAATGTTCGTCCCTGCTTTCTTTCTCTAGAAAACGGTTGCACTTCAGGCAAATGTGTTGGGCTCTTTGTCCTTGCTGTTCAGTTCTGCTCACTACAGTCTGCCGTAAGCACATTCTTGTCACTGCTGGGCACAGCAATGGAGGAAGGAGCAGCTCTCCATGGTGAAGGGCCCAAATCCTCCACACAGACCGTGCCCTCAAGCCCCTCACGGAGGCATGGTGAGCAGAGCCTCCGGCACGTGCTTCTACTGAGGAAGCTAAGAGACAAGTCTGATGTTTAATGACAGCTAGGACGTATTCCTCAGCTAAGCTGACGCGTGACACTACCTCTTTGTTTCTTTGGTTCTGATATTCATTATATTCATTTCCTTTTTTAATACCGACCTTCATGTAAATGATTTTATTTGTGAAAATGGAACAAAGTAAGATATAAATAAACTTAGCAAATCAAAATCATCCAGATTATATACATCAGTCACCAGCCAATCCCTGGATTACTTCCCCACTAGGTGCCATGGCATCTACTATAACAATATACACGTACTTACGTTTGTATATATACACACAAGCATGTGCCAGTGTGCATGAGTATGCCTCAGCTTCCTGTTTTGCTTTTCCCAGGCCTCTGCTTAATGGAACCAGATACAGTGCTGATTTGGATAGAGACTGTCATAACCCTTTTCAAAAAGAAGATAATGCATTGAGGAAACAGTTACAATGATATCAACTGTGCTCATAGAAATGATTTCATATCAGAACAAATACACCTAGAGAAAAGCATGCACACAGGCTGATCAATAACTTAGGGTTTGATCAGCAGTGGAAGAATTTCAACACTGAAGAAAGTGGCGAGATGCCGCATGCACCACCCCTTCCTGGGACCCCACTTTTCTCCACTTGGGTGAGATTTCCTGCCTGAGACCAGCGCTTTCATTGCACTGGGCGGGAGAAGAGAGAAAATGAGTTAGCTTCAATTTTATAGAAATCCACAGAAAGAACTGAGAAAAATCTGAGGTTACGAAATCTGTGTACACCAGCTTTGATTTTATGGTGGTGACATAGCTGAAAATAATTGATTTATATTAAAACAAAAAAGCCTATTCAATTGTTAAAGAAAAATGTCAGTTATATTTATATTTAAAAAATGCACTTTGGTTTTAATTTTGTTTTCTCTTTTCTCCAGCCTGAGTAAATTCAGTTTTTCTCTCCAGACTTAGACCTCTTTTCACTAAGGTTTCCAGTGCTGAAAGCAGCTCCTTTGTGACCCTGATTTGTAAGCAAGAGTTACATGATTAGCCTTGAAAAATCAGCAAGAGTCTTGGCTCTTTGAAGCAATTTTTTTTTCTGCTTCAAAGAGTCTGAACACTTTGTAACCTATAAATAATCAAGACAAAAATTATAAAAGTTTAGGCCATCAGCATTAAAAAGTAAAGTATAAAAGTTTAGGCCTTCACAATCAAGGCTGTCAATGAATCACTAGACCTGCATTAAAGATAAGCATGCCCAAGCTGGTTTTGTATTTAAATAATGCTTCTGATTAGCTCAAGCACATAGAAAATGCAGAGTAGCTGTCTTTCTTTTACTTTCTGCCCCACAAATAGCATCATTTAACATCCGTCAGAGTACTGGAAAACATGTCTGCTGAGTATTTGCTATGTCACATTTTAGAGGCATTCTAGCTTCAGGAATCTCCTATTCAAATGTAAATACTTCCAGAAAAAGAAAAAATTGTTTTATCCAGCATATGCATATTTTCACGTGTACACACAACCTGAAGGGTTGGTAGCACTCAGCTGAGATTTAAAGTATTCTTGAGTTAAGTGGTCAGGTGAAGGACCTAGGCAGGGTGCCAGAATAATTAAAGTGAAGGAAAGGTCTAGAAAAATATGATGGATACATTCTATAGACAAATATTATCCAATTCACTTTTCTTATTTAGAGCTTGAAAGTCTATTTGTCTTTCACTCATTCATCCAGCCCAATTGTGAGTCTATGCCTAACCTTGGGATCTGCCCAAGGAAGAGTTTTTTGCTACATTTAGCAATGCCATGGGTATAAAAGTCTCCAGGAAGGAGGAGGTGGCAGTGATGGAGGAGAAGGTAGAGAAGGCTCTCCTCTAGATCAGCCTCTGCCACACCTTGTGCATGTTTCTTAGCTAACTGTCCTGACAACTCTACTGGGCTCTCTAAAATGGGCTCTTTCCCATTTTAACACCAGATCTGGGAGATTTAGTTGCAAGCCCAATTTGCACATTACATAATTGGGTCTAGAATTTCAGTATACATTCGGCTGTAAATTAGAAAGTATTATTTTCTCAAAATGCATAACCTGGAGATGGGCAGCTGACGGTGCGATTTCAGAGCTAGCTAGGGGGAGGGATGGCCTCTCTTTGTTCTCTTGGTCTTTATTATATGCTCATGACTTTGCCATGACAACATGGTACCTCCAACTCAAAATTATATCTCCAGTTAAAGCAAAAAATACAAAAAGTATTAGTTTTAACTGTTCTATTTGGAAAGAAAACAAATGTTCTAGACCCCCCAATAATCACATATAATTCGTTTGTCTGAAAAATGACATGTCACTATCCCTACTGTCAAAGAGGTTTAGGAAGATAAGTATTGAGTTTTCCAGCCCCTATAGGGAAATAAAAATAATAATAAAACGTGTTTGTGATTGCCTAATTAGTGAGCTAAGTACATTGTCTGCCACATGATAGACAGGGAATAAAATCTGAGTCATTAAATACAGATTCTATTCTCCCCTACCTCCTCCTCCACACACATACACATACTTTCCACTGTAAGATTGCTGGCTTGTTTTCTGAATCCATTATCTGGTGTTCCATAAAATATATTTTCAAAGAAAGGCCATTTTCCATTCCAAGTTGCTGCTATTTTAAAAACAGGCTAAGTTACCTATCTAGGCAGAGCAATGCATAATAGAAAGTCACCATGTCAAGAATCAGGACCCCTTGGTGTTTATCCTGATTTGGTAAGAAATGGAAGATTTTTGCCCACTCTATACTTCAGATTTACTTGTAAATATGAAGAAGCATTACCTTCTACCTCCTTTCATAAGATGTATTTTGTGTGATATATTTATAAATGGATTTAAAACACTGTATATAAGCTCTATAGATTGGAATGATACCAATAATATCACTGTCCACTGCTACATACAATATCTGCTCATAGCTCCATAGCTTAAAATCACTTTAACATGCGTAATCATATTAGAGCCTTTCTTCATCCATTTATATGTTTAGTCTGAGTAGGAAAACATCTCACAGTTTCACATCAGGCAACAACACCTCTCACAAAACACTCATTTTCGTTAATTTCAATTGAAATCGAAATAGCTATATACATTTTGTTTTGTACAGTCTCATTAAGAGTCTCTTAAAATAATAACAGGCATGTTGCTCCATTCTCTCTTCCATTATCTGCCCCCTGGCAATAAACCCAAAGAGATGAACAGATCTGTCACTTGAGTGGAAAAGCTCTAGTAACCTGAAGATACTGGTGCGCATTTCTGGGAGAAGTGGGCCTGGTTGAGGGACGATTTCATGAGAATGTCAATAAACAGTTCAAAATCACTGATTCTGATCAAGATTCATTTTCTCTGGCTGAGAAGCAAAGCGTTCGTTTGCCCACCTAACCATGCCCAGGCTGCTACCTTCCTTGGTTAGAGTGCAGTTTTGGTAAAAACTGGAGACTCCACATGGTCTGACCTCCCCCTCCTGCTGAAGTAAGGGGCCTTCTGTGTATTCTGCCATTTAGAAATGCTACTTACAAAGTTCAATTAAAATGCATGAATTGGGCTGGGCACAGTGACTCATACCTGTAATCCCAGAACTCTGGGAAGCCAAGGCAGGAGGGTTGCTTGAGACTAGGTGTTTGACACCATTGTGGAAAACATAGCAAAACCTCATCTCTACAGATTCTTTTTTGAATTAGCTGGGCATGGTGGCACACACCCATAGTCCCAGCTATTCAGGAGCCTGAGATGAGAGATGAAAGATTGCTAGAGCCCAGGAGTTCAAGGCTCCAGAGGGCTATGTTGTGCCAGTGCACTCCAGCCCAGGTAACAGAAAGAGATTTCAATAAAATAAAACAAAATAAAATGTATGAATGGATGAAAAAATCTGGTTTATTCATATAATGGATTATTAGGCCACAAAAAGTAATGAAGTATTTGATATATGCTACAACTTTTCACTTAGTGTAATCTTCATCATATTTCATTATCTGAGCATAATGTGCACAAAATTAGACTGAAAAATCAAGTACTGTATTATTTCATTTATCTAAAATATCTAGAATAGTTAAATCCATACAAAGAGAACTCACTAGTGGTGGCTAGTGTCTGGGAAGAAAAAAGCAGAAATGGAAAGTGACTATTTAAGAGTAAAGGGCTTTTCTTTCCAAAGATTATAAAAATATTTTGTAACTAGACAGAGGTATGACTGCACAACCTTGCAAATGTGCTAAACGTCACTGTATTTTCCACTTAGAAATTATTCTTTATGTTATATGAGTTTTACCTCAGTAAACAAACAAACAACAAAATCATTAGTGTAATTTACCTCAACAAGAAAACACTGTGGGGCTCTAATGCAATATATAGCTAATCTGACATCATGGGCAATTTCTGCTGTGAATTCGCCGTGCCTTCCACTGTCTTCTCTGGATCTGGCCTGATGATATGTTCTGGGAGACTTTCCATCTGGAGGGCTATGAGATATGCAGCGGGAGAAGAGCATAATGTACTAGGTTGGTACAAAAGTAGTTGTGGATTTGCCACTACTTCACTACTTTCCATGGCAGAAACCACACTTACTTTTGCACCAACCCAATACCATTTTCCATCCAGTTCCCCCTGTCAGTATTTAAGCCTGTGTTTGATCTCGATGTGGTGCAAGACTTGAAACTAAAGCCTTGACATCTGCTTTGACATCTGGTGAAACCATGACAGCTCTGAAGATTCTAATGTGCTTCCTGCCCCACTCTGACTCTGTGGATAGGGCCTCCTCGTCAAACAAGCGTCCTTATCCAGGAACAGACACAGTTCTTTTTCATCCCTGAGAGGAGCCCTTATGCTCCCTGCCAGCCTACACAGTTATACAGACAAAACAAGTGGTCCTTCCCTGGAAACCAGGGACATTCCTCCCTCTTGAGACTGAGAGGCCTATCTCCCACAGTCTTTGGCTGTTCTCTCTGTTCCTGAGTTATAAACTTGTGACTCATTGCTTAAGAGTGGCCTCCTTTGAGATAAAGAACATTGGGATCTCTCGTATCACTGACACCCACAGTATAAATGAAGGTAGTGGGTGCCTCTACAGATGCTAAGTGTGGCAGAACAAGGCCTCATCCCCATGGAGTTCTACACATTATTGGCAGTGACCAAGGCCTTCATTTTACTCCTCAGAGTGCCTAATGCTGAGCTCTTGAAAAAGCCATTGTTGGATTTTTCACCTCCCTCGCGGGCCCTGAACAGTTGGCTTAATTGAGACATAATGGACTCTTCAAAGAACTCTTATTAAGGTACAAGATAGCAAACGGGTCTATTGCTATGTGTCACTGTTCTCAAGGGCATTGACTAGTCTCATTCATACTTCTTGGGGACAAGCATTCACTTGCCAATGCCACACAGATCCCTCAATTGCCCTTATTGGCCATAACAGGAGACACCTCAAAGGTTCATGTTTTTGACAACTGCCCCACCGCATGACCCTCTCCCTACTGGTCTAGTCCCCACTTCACTCCCTAGGGAGATTCTTCTACTTTCTAGAAGTCTGAAGGAGGCAGGAGTTCAGCAGAACTGGTTTTGCAGGGTCACCAGAGCCTGCTGGGAAAATGAGATGTGCTAAAGAAGGCCATCCACACCTGCCGAAACCAACATGGCAAGGAAAGCAACCTCTGGTTGTGCTTATCGCACACTAATTATAAGATATGAGTATACTACAGGAAACTCCCAGCAGCGCATGACAGTTTACAAATGCATAGGGACTGTACCCTTTATGGTCGAAAAGGGGGAAGAACCCTTAGTCCTGGAAAATGCCCACCTTTTTCCCGGAAAATTCATGAATAATTCACCACTTGTTTAGCATATGATCAAGAAATAACCATAAAAATAGCCAACTAGCTGCCCTCAAGGCTGCTCTACCCATGGAGTAGCCACCCTTTTATTATTTTTTAATTTCTTAATAAACCTGCTTTCACTTTACTGTGGGCTCACTCTTTAATTCCTTCCTGTATGAAGCCGAGAACCCAACATTGGGGTTTGCCCTGTGATATCAGCAAACACCATAGTCTAAACTGATGCCAGGGCATCAAAGGGCCAGTGGTAGTGTAAGGCCTGACATTAAGTTTCAGTAAGTAGTATGTGCTGCCTTGACATCTGGAACTAGGAAGGCTTGCACAGCCTGAGCCCATGTCGCCCACCCCCACCACCACCGTGCTCTGCTCATGCAGGTCAGGTCTCCCAATTAAACAAAGCACCTTATCAGGAAGACTAACTAGCAGTCCTTGCCTATTCCTGAGTAGCAGTATTTAATTACCCACCAGCCCACAGCATTATTTAAACAAGCCAATCACAGCTTCCTACAGGAACCAGGGGCACTCCACCCTCCTGCTACTACAAAGCCTGCCTCCCTCTTGTTCACTGTGTACAGCCCCCTTGTTGTACGTTCCTGATTTTATCCAATAATATGCATCAGAATCATCTATGGAAATGTGTAAAACCAGTAGAACAATTTCCCCAAGACCAGCGATTCAGATGTGAGGGCTCTGGACTGGGCTATGGCTGCTGTATAGTTAGGTCGTTGATGATTCTGGTAGTCAATTAGGTTGATAACTATTAGTCCACTTCAATGCTCTCAACATATCTTGTGCATATGAATCACCTGGCAATCTTCTTTAAATGCATATTCTGATTCAGCAGGCAGGGGGCGGGGTTTACATCTGAAATTCACAACAAGCTCCCAGTGGCTGTTGCTGCTGCTGGTAAAGTTACCACATCGTCCATAGCAAAAATCTAGACCAATGGTTCTCAGCCTTGGATGGTTTCAGAATCACTGGCAATGTTTAAAATAATTGATACCCAGGCCATACTTTAGATTAATTCATCAGAATTTGTAGACATAAACTCATGTATCTGCATTTTATCAAAGTCTCTAGGAAATTCTGACTGTGTATAACATTTAGAGGTAGTGGTCTCAATGGCTGTTTCTTAACCTTTTTTATTTTTCTTTTGTAATCACTGCCCTAAAGAGCCTTTTTAGGGATATATTTTCCTAATTGCTTCTACTGTGCTCCTCATAAAATTTAAACCACTAATATACATTATGTATTTGTCTATGTCCTGTGGCCCTTTAGAGGGACATGATCCATTGTAATGTATAAACGTTTTCATCTCCTCCAACAGCCAATCTCTCTCATTGTGGAGAATATTGACGCTATTGAGAAAGCATGACCTAAAATGACAATTGCTGGGCACCATTCAACTCTCTGGTCCTTTGACTATGATCACAACTGTCAAAATTCCCAGGAAATGAGCAGAACAATCTAGAGAGACTCTGATGCACAGGAAGTGAAACTCTGTTTTCAGTGTTGCAATATCTAATGAGGAGGGGCTCTGGGATGCCCCTATAATGCATTATTAACATACCTTCTTTGTACCTGCCTGGCATGGAAAGCCCTGGCCTCTGTTAATGCCTCTCTTGTATGTATGTGTGTTAGGGGTGGGGGTGTCTTCCCTCATGGAGTGAGATTTTGGCAGTGCCATCACACAAAGGTCCCCTGCTCTGACCAATTAATGAGTCTGTGGCCCATGACAGCCAATCAGATATTGCTTTTTTGGAATGTGAGTTTTGAGTTCGGGGACAGAAAGAATGGCCAGGGTGATGCTGCATTCACCCTGTGACACCCTAACAGGACTATCATCGGTGTCTAAATTTCAGCTCCTGCAGTCCTTTCTGAGATGGGTCATCCATATTTCCCTTTCCTCAGCTCCTCCTTCCTTTCCAAAAGTTTATTTTTTACTTATTAGTAAAAGTGGCTTTGGTCATCTACAACCAAGCAACCTTAATGATATTCTCTATATGCAGTATATAACCCCAGAAGATTATGTTCAACTTACATTTTAGTCTTTTTAAAATAGTAATAAAGGAATAGAGCTCGCCCCAATGGGCACTACAGGCCCAGGGAGGTATCCTCTTCTTGCCAACCTTTGCCTCACACATGGCCTGACTCTGGGCGCTCAGGCAGCTGATAGCTGATTGAAGGACCAAGTGACTCATATATAAGAGAAAATAACTTCTGCCCATGCTGAGTCAGACAGGCTATCAAAACTTGCTAAGGCTCAAAACTGAAACAGACAGAATGTTTAAACAGCATCTTCCTCCTTCCCTCTTTTCAGTTCTCTGGTAACTTTTTCTGCCCTCTGTTTCCACCTTTCTCAAGCTCTTCCCACAAAGTAACACATATGCTAGGCCAGTCCCAACCTCATCTCTAACAGACATTTTCCCATCTTCTTTCTCTGTCCTTCTCTCTGTAAAGCAGCAAATAGGCAACCTGAGACTGGACCAAGCTTAGGACTCAAAGGTCAGCCCAAGCCTTAGCCTTACTGCCCTCAGAGTCCAGGCTCTGCTTCAGAGCAGTGACCCCAGTGCTGAGACACAGACTGGGTCAGAACCATCGATCTCTGGGAAACTCAAGCCTCCTTGCACCTCTTCACCTTCCTGTCCTTCTGCCATGACCTGGTCCAACCCCTTTCCACAAAATATACACATTTTATAATTCTCCAAGGATGAGACTAAAAACTGAAAACTAAAAGTCAATGACTGGCCAAAAAGACCAGGTCTAGACCTCTCCGAGCATGCACAGGTTACAGCGCAGGCAGGAATGCCACCCTCCCCAGGTCTAGACCTCTCCGAGCATGCGCAGGTTACAGTGCAGGCAGGAATGCCACCCTCCCCAGGTCTAGACCTCTCAGAGCATGCACAGATTACAGCGCAGGCAGGAATGCCACCCTCCCCAGGTCTAGACCTCTCCGAGCATGCACAGGTTACAGCGTAGGCAGGAATGCCACTCTCCCCCGGCCTTTTTTTTCTTTCTGTTGGTCAAATCGTAAAATTAAACTGGAAAGCTTCTTCTCAAAGAGTGAAAAAGTTCAATCATCGTTTTCTTTGTTTCTTTTTCAGCCAGACCTCTGTCTACTTTTGGCTTAGCTGCCTTGGTGCCAGGCATTGGGTTCATTTTCTCTTTCTGTAGGGTTCATTTCTTCTGCCTGATGGGCCCTCTCTGGTTTGGCCACTGGAGGTAAGATCTGAGGTTTTGTTACAGGACAGTGAAATATGTTGCAGGAAAGGGGTCTTGATCTAGACCCCAAGAGAGGGTTCTTGGATCTCGCTCAAGAAAGAATTCAGGGCAAGTCCTCAGTGCAAAGCGAAAGCAAGTTTATTAGGAAAGTAAAGAAATAAAAGAATGGCTACTCCATAGACAGAGCAGCCCTCAGGACTGCTGGTTGGCCATTTTTGTGGTTATTTCTTGATTGTAGGCAAAACAAGGGGTGGATTATTCATGCCTCCCATTTTTAGACCATTTAGGGTAACTTGTGACATTGCCATGGCATTTGTAAACTGTCATGGTGCTGATGGGAGTGTAGATCTCTGAGGATGGCTAGAGATCACTCTTGTGGCCATCTTGGTTTGGGTGGGTGTGTGCCGGCTTCTTTACTGCAAACCTGTCAGCAAGGCCTTTATGACTTGTGTCTTGTGCTGACCTCCTTTCTCAGCCTGTGACTTACCATGCCTTAACCATCTGGGAATGCAGCCCCGAAGGTTTCAGCTTCATTTTACCCAGTGTCTATTCAGGATGGGGTTGTTCTGGTTCACATGTCTCTGACATTTGCCCCCTCCCTTTAATAAGAGAACACTTAATCCCAACGGTTGCAGAGAGATGAAGATCCATCTTCTGTAACTTCTTCAGGCTGAATAGTGGCAATGACATTCTTACCTAACTATTCAGTCTCTTGTGTTCAGGGTAGAGACAAGCTCAATCAGAAAGCATCAGTATGGTGAGGGCCATCCACAACTCTTGAGCTTTAACTAGAGGTGATATCTGGAAGATTAATAAGTGTTTAAGAAAACATTCTGTAAGCTTGCTCTGTATTTCTGCACAAAGAGTATAACAGCAACATATCCCACAAGAGTAAAGCAAAGTTATTCCAAGATAACTAAATTGGAAGGCTTTTCATGAACTGGTGAACAGTTGGAACTAAGCTGGTATTGGAATATATACTGACAGCACATTTATATAAACACAGCCCAAAGAAAACCAAACACCATTTTATAATAACCAATTTGACAATCCTTTCTATATTATTTTTGTAGCAGATAAGCCAAATTTCACCTTTACATTAATGTACTATTAATGTTAAATTCAATTTATAATAAAACTTTATAGACATATTTACCCAATTTTAATATTTAACCATAAGGTAATGTATTTTTTTTTTTTTTGAGACAGTCTTACTCTGTCATGGAGGCTGCAGTGCAATGGCATGATCGCAGCTCACTGCAACCTCCACCTTCTAGGTGCAAGTGATTCTCCTGCCTCAGCCTCCCAAGTAGCTAGGATTACAGGTGCTCACCATCCTGCCCATCTAATTTTGTATTTTTAGTAGCGACTGGGTTTCGCCAACGTTGGCCAGGCTGGTCTCGAACTCCTGACCTCAGGTGATCCACCCTCCTCAGCCTCCCAAAATGCTGGGATTACAGGTGTGAGCCACCACACCTGGCCACCATGAGATAATATTCTTATAAACCTTTTATAACTATTTACATTTTTTTGTGTGTGAAAGAGCAGATCAGTGCTCTAAGAAAAATCTGTTGTGCTTCTATTCCAATGTTTAATTAATGGAAAGACTGAATTAATACCCTTTTAACTTTAGCCAATATGTTTACACACAGAATCTCTGACAATTAATTTCTATAAATCTTCCACAACTTGTTTAAACCTTTAGATTTTCTTTCTTACTTAAAACAATCCTTTAACACTTTAGGTAGAAAAAAAATCCACATTTCCATGACTTCTTATAATCATTTACCAAAAACACATTTTACTTTCTTTACGTACCTTGCATGTAAAAATGTTTCTTTGGTAGTTTTAATTACATGTTATAATGTTAACCTTTAGCAACTTCTATTGCTGGTGAAAACCTTGGCAAATCTGAGACTTTAATTCTGTATGAGGTGTGGAGCCTAGCCCAGGACACACGAGGCAGAAATGCGAGTAAGGGCTGACTCTCTCATATGCCTCTGACAGTTTGTCTTTAAGTAAGGAGAAATGAAAGGCTTTTTAGCCTTTAGTTCTAAGCTCTAAGTTGCCCCTGATCCAGTCACAAAGGATTTCTTAGAGCTTAATCTAGATTAGTAAATTTACTATTGGGGATTGGAACCAAAAGCCGCAGTTAATAGTAACATATTATAACACTTTCCTTTGCTATTGTTACTTACGCGTATGTCTTCCTCTGAAGAACTCATGCGAATGAGAGCTCTGGAAACCAAGAAGGAATTTGTGTATTTTTATACCTACTGACTGATTCCACATAACACACCATGACCATATGCTTTTATCATGGAAATTCCTAAAATTAGCAATAGATGCTGTTTTGGGGGGAGAAACTTTTCAATGGGTATGGATTTCTTTCTTTTGGGTGGGTCAGGACACGGGGTCGGGGGGACGAGGGAGAAGACACACTGAGAAATCAACTTGAAACCATAAGGAAGGCAACCTGGAAAATAATCTAGAGCCACCCAGGTCTGACTTTTTGGGATATTTTAAAATTCCTCTTAGGGACTGATTTTTCTCTAATAAAAATGTACCAAGATGCTGTCAGGGACATTGATGTCATGAAGACAAGAAGCAGCTATAAAATAAAGCGTCAATTACCACAAGACAGGCCCAGAAACCAGGCAGGACAGGGATGCAATGGGGACGTGGTTCATTCCTCAGGGCCAGAGAACTTGCAGCCACAGAGGTGCCGTTCTCCTTCCAGAACGTTCTCTGCCTCTGTCTGGTCAGTCCAGCATTTGGAGGTGTTGCAGGCTTCAAGGGGCAGTCCCATTTGACAGACTTTCCCGCAGAAGCCAAGTATACCTCATTCTGGCCTGTTGTCCTGTGGATAAGAAGCAGATATGTGCTCCTGGGGCGGCAGGTGCATCCTGCCTCAGCCTTCAGGTGCTTCTTAAATACCACTCAGCCTGGTGTCCTGGGTCCCGCCTTCCAGACCACAGCAGGCAGGCTGGGGAGAGATGGAGAAGGGAAGAGAACACTGCCAGTCTTTGCACTGCCAGCAGTACGGATGAAGGTGAACTGAGACGTGTGTGTGTAGATTTGTAGTTTAAATGGGGACTGAGGTTTCTTCCAAATTTCCTTATCAATGGTGGAAATCTAAAGAAAACAAACCACTTTCATTATTTACATTAATAAAACACAATCTGAAAGCTCATCCACCAAAAATAGACACAATTATCATTTTCAATTGAAATGACTCACCTTGTCTCGGAAGAAAAAGAGTTGCACATATGCACCTAAGCTGGACCAGCCCTCTGCCCTCAGATTCTCATATTTGAGAGTATGCGCATATGGAGATATTTTACTAGAATTCTCATTTTTGCCAGAAGGAATCTGAAATCAGATATGCTTTGGTTGGGATTACTTCCTCTTTGTTCTCTCTCTCTCTCTCTCTTTTTTTTTTATAGACGTAATACCCATGCAATTAAACAGAGCACAAATCTCGATTTCTGGCATGTTCCAGCACTAGTCCAAGCTGGCCCTCTTCTACTGTTTGTTTAGTTACTTCTTGAGTTACTGCATTAGTGATGTATTTCCAATAATACAGTATTTCCCCCTGGCTGAATTGGGTGGAAGATAACATAGGATGCTAAGTATGTAAGAAGCACCTGCCCCACCAGGAGCACATATTTGCTTCTTAGCCACTGCATCCTTAGTCTCACAGTGGGCCGGAAAGCCAATCAACTTCTAACCCTGAGTCCAAAGGGATAAATCTGAATTTATTGTCTAAAGATCAGAAGCCAGGAGACAGCTTCAGACCAGAGTGAGAGTATTGAAAGATGTGGTGATTCTGCCTTAAACAGAAACACAGGAAAGCTAAGTGATGAACGGGATGGATGGTGGGATCTGGAGCCTCCTCACAGTCACTTTTGGCAGCACATGGGGACAGGGAGCTGGCCCCATGAACTGGGACATGGAGGGCCAGCACAGCCCATTCCTACTGGGGCTATCAGGGGTGCATGGGTATAGACAGCAATGCTGAGGATGAGAAAGCCTGGCTGGTGACGACTGAGACAGGTGGACCCTCCAAATCCCGGGCTATGGGGTGTCTTAGACAGCTTGGGTTGCCGTAATAAAATACCGTGCACTAGTGGCTTCAACCACAGACATTTACTTTGTCACAGTTCTGGAAAATGGAAGTTCAAGATCAACACGTCGGCAGGACTGGCTTCTCTTGAGACCTCTCTCCTTAGCTACTAGATGGCCACCTTCTTGCTGTGTCATCACAGGACATCTGTGTCCTGATCACTCTGCTTATAAGTACAGCAGTCACATGGACCAGGGCCCCTTATTACCTCACTTAACTCTAATCACCTCTTTAAAGGTCCTATCTCCAAATACATACACAGTGAGGGTCAGGACTGTTGGCAACTTGGGCTGAGGGGCCGACAGATTTAAAGCAGACAGAAAGAACTTCCCGAATCCAAGGCTGGGTCCTTGCCAGACATTAGTGAGTCATAATCCAGTGAAGAGAGATGTATAGATTGTCAATCAGAGAATCTAAGATTTTTAAAATTTCAGATTTATTTCATAGAGTCCAGATTTAGTTTTCTACTCAACTCTACATTCAGCATGGCTAGACCTCTTCCAAAATGCAATGACAATGCATTACCAGCAGAGAGAGATGGGGAGTTGTCCACCAGCTCAGGGCGGTGCGCTCACTCTGTTCCCTCAAAGAACCAGCCCCGCTGTGTCTGAGTGGATGGCAGACCCTGAGCTTATGTTGTTTTATCTCGACATGTTGTCTGTCATCAGGGGATCCCTTTTTACCCTGAAGGGGCTGCACACGTCCATAGAGACAGAAGCACCCAGGGGAATCTGCCTGGGAACGGCGGTTTCAGGGAAGACACAGGGCAGGCAGTGTTTGCCTTCCATGCTACACTCCTGTGGGACGGGAGTTACAGAAGACTGTGACACAGCCAGCCCAGGCAAGGACAGCGGGGAAGATAAGTCAGTTCTGCTTGTGAGCTGGACTCCCTGGCAGTCTTGACTCAGCTCACTCCCACAGGTCCATTTCCATCTTGTTTTCTTTGAGCTTTAGTAAAGTCTTTTTTATTTTTGTTTTCTCATGTCAATCAGGGTCATTTGGGCTTGATCAAGAGCAATACTAATCATAGGGCTACCTTGCCCTAACACCAGTGTAGAGGCAGAACGCAAGGATTCCCCGTGGAAGGGGCCTCTCAGGAGAGAAATGCAGGAGGGCTCAAGAGGTCTGGCCGTCTGCGGAGGAGCTTCCCTGCAGGCCCACCTCCACGAGCTCTGGGCTTGAGTTCACTGAGCTGTGTTCCCTCCACCAGCCTCAGTGGTTGTTACAAGCTGGGGAGCCCTCTGCTACTGTGAATGAACCCCACAAGCCCACAGGCACTCCCATGGGCAGTGAGGCAAATGCACTGCAGGGGACCCCCAGGAGCAGCAGGGCATTGCAGAGAAGGTTGCTCTGCCCAAGGGACACAGCCAGGGACACCTCCCTCAGAGTCACCTTTCCCTCATGCACAGCCTTGTCATATCCTGAGCCAGAGGGGCCATGGGGAGGGATGCAAACCAAGCCTGAAGGTGGGTACACGTGGGAGGGGCAGACTCTCCTGAGGACCGTGGATGTACCCTAGATACCGTTGTGGTAGACAGTCACAGAGCATTACCTACTTGGTTTAAATATGGTATATATGTCTATGTATGTGTTTATACATATGAACATTTTGTTAAAATGAATTCTATGTGAGGCTCTCTGAGAGTGCGGACCAGTGAGTACCCAACCAGGGCCTCTTGGAGACCCCAGCATGCACCATGTCTTCCCATCACATTTGACTGTGGAAATGTTATTCTCAGGGCATCTTCTGGAAAACTTGATAAGCTAGTAGTGCCAGAACGATGGTTTCTTGGTTATGGTGTCATGAGTGACTTGTATTTTTGTTTGTTTGCTTATTGGCATTGAATACATTTTCTATAATGAATGTATATTGCTTTTGTCATGAGAAAAAAAATGCTTGAACAAAACACAAACTCCTCTTGTCTCAGATCAGACTTAATCTTTCAAAGTGAGAGGTACTGAGCTGAGGGTGAGAACAGGCCACTCAGCCCTGGGGAGGGGAAGTGCTCACGGCTACAGTGAGGGCCGCCCACTGCCACCTCTCTGTCTGTCTCTCTCTCTGTTTGTGTCTCTGTGTCTCTCTCTTTCTGTCTCTGCCTCTCTCTCCCTCTCTCCCCTTCTTCCCCTCCACGCCACAGGTCTTTGAATACTTGTTTATTCTTGCTCAACTTTTACCAGAGAGAATGCTGGATGGAGGTGAGGTGGATGAGGCAAGGTGGATGCCTGCTACGGAGCTGGGGTGGGACAGTGAGTGCTGGCAGAAGGACTATAAACAGAATCAGAGCTGGGGGAGACTATCAGCACAATTAGCCAACAGACGTGTATCTCTCTGTGCAGTAAATATCGACACACCAGGCCTGAGTGTGAAGGAGGGAGTTTGCCTCTGTCTGTCAGCTGGGAGAAGGCCCTGGGGTCAAGTGAAAGGCAACTGGAGAGTTAGTGGAACGTCAGGGGCTCCTCACATCTAGGTCATTGACCTCACTGCATGGCCAGGCAGGAGGAAGGGGCGACCTTCCCAGCACTGAGAGGGCCCAGCTTTCTTACCCACTGCTGAGCGAGGGGAATCCTGCACAGGAACATGGCAGAGGCAGCTGAGGTTACCCCCGTTTTAAAACTTTGTCCTATTTGGAGACCTCAGGAAATTCTGTTGTGCAAATGGAGGACCATTTAGGAAACTGAGAGCCCCTCTCCCACTGTCCTCCAACCCCTAGCTCCTCTGCTGAAAGACAGCTGCTCCCTGGTCCCCCCTCCCACAGGGAGGCCTCTTCACCTGCATTCGTGTCTCCTGCATCCCTGTCAGTCAAAGGGGTCTCCTTGGGTGGGGGCCTTGAAGGTGTCAGACAGGCCCTGACCCAGAGCGGGACGGCGGAGAGGAGGAAACAGGAGGGCTTCCTTCCGCACTGCGCTGTGCAGGGCTCTGCAGCCTCTCGTGCAGATCCGCCAAGAACTCAGCTCGGGCTGAACGCAGCAGCGGTGCAGACGCTGAAGGCGGAGTAGGGGCAGGTAGGGGAGGGAAAGGAATTGCACGGGAGGAAGGGAACGGACTCTGTCTTCAGAGGCTGGCTTTTTGCCCAAGTTATTGTGGTGCCTTATTACTCCATGGAGTTTTTTTGTGCCTCTATGGGGTTTCTTGAGATGTTAAAGGTCTGTTTACACAGAAGATCTATATTTCATTAAGATTTTCAAGGATCATTTGCATGAGGCTCTGATAAACAGAGAAATACAGTAAGGGACAATCTTACAGGAGGTATGATCCCAGTTGATTGAAAGGTGCGGATGAGTGAGCCACACAGCAGTGGAGATTTGGCAGGCTGCCCAGCTCCAGCTTTCCCTTGGTCCTGCCCAGGCACCTGGTCTTGTCTATGCCATGAAAGAATGCACACATGCACACAACCATATACATCACACACGCACACATGCACACAAATACACACACACACACACACCATATTCTCTCAGGAACTTCTACCTGATGGAACAGAAAAAGAGAGAGGGGATTTGCCAAGCAAAATTCATGCATTTATAGAAAACTTGCAAAGATTAGAGAGTGTCTGTATGCCCTTCACCCAGTTTCATTAATGTCATTATCTTACATTACTATAGTATTGTGAAAGGAAAATATCTCAGGCCCTCAAAATCACTATGGAAAACTCCAGCTAGAAACTGCTTAGAGCAAACCTGCCTCCCATTCTATTCAAAGTCACCCCTCTGCCCACTGAGATAGAAGCATATCTGATTGCCTCCTTGGGAAAGGCTAATCACAAACTCAAAAGAATGTAGCCATTTGTGTATCACCTTACTGTGACCTGGAAGCCCCCTCCCTGCTTCCAGTCTTCCTGCCTTTGCTTCAAGTTGTCCTGCCTTTCCAGATGGAACCAATGTACTTCTTACACATATTGACTGATGTCCCATCTCCCTAAATGTATGAAACCAAGCTGTGCCCGACCACCATGCGCACATGTTGCCAGGACATCCTAAGGCTGTGTCAAGGGCGCTTCTTCAACCTTGGCAAAATCAACTTTCTAAATCAAGCGAGGGCTGTCTCCGATCTTCAGGGTTCAGAGGACATTTGTAAAAACTAAGAAATTAACAACGGTACAATATTATTAACTAAATCACAAGCTGCATTCAAACTTCTGCCATGTTTGTACTAACTCTTGTTGCTGGTGGTGGTGGTAGTGGTGCTTCTTTGCTTCTGGCATTATCACCTACTCTAAATCACCTCGTGCCATTTTCCATGTGCCATTCCTACAGTTGGCCATTTCTCCAAGGACTCTCGTTTCTTTGTATTGGAGGATGGTATTCAGAAACCAAGATCTGGATGTTGGGTGTGCTCATTGCTACTGGGGTGTTACTGCTTCCAGAGCCTCTAAGTGTGTAGAGACAGGAAATACATGCATGTATACCAACCCCCATGTACACAAGTGTCAACGGTCATGCTAAAATAGTTCTGTAACCCCCAAGTATCCTGTGTGGCCCATTAGAGTAAACCATTTCCCACTCCCTCCACCACCGCCAACCTCTGCTCTGTTTTCCTTTCTTATAGTTCCACCTTTTCCTCATCCTCACACAAATGTAATTGTACAATAATTATAGCTTCAGGAGTGTGGCTTATTTTACTGAATAAACTCCAATTAGTACACTTCTATGTTGCTGCATAAATCAGCCACTGCCTCTTTGTGTTGCTGACTACTACTGCATATCATGTGTGCACTAGAATCGGTTCCTCCATTCACTTTTTGAAGAACATCTTGTGTATTTTCAGTTTTTGAAATTTATGAATAAAGCTATTATTAACATTCATATATGGTTTTTGTGTGAACAAACGTTTTCAGTTCACTTGGGTAAATATCCAGGAATGGCAAAGCTTGGCCCTATAAGTGTGTGTTTAATTTTATAAGAAATTTTTATTATCTTTATTTGCTGTTCATAGACATTCCTTCATGTAGTGTCTATTCAGTTGTTTGGCTCATTTAAAAACTTGGATTGCCTGTATTTTTGTTGTTGAGTTTTAAAAGTTCTTCATGTAACTTTAGATAAAAATTCCTTTATCAGATACAGTCTTGGAAAATATTTTATTTTTCTTTAGGTATGTCTTCTTTCTCTTAACAGTGTTTTGTAAGGACCAAAAATTTTGTTTTAATAAAGTCTGATTTTTAATTTATTTATTTTATGAACAATGTTTTGGTATTATCATTTTTAACCCCAAAAGTAACATTATTGCTTTGATTTGAACACCTAGAACAATGCCTGACAAGTATTTATGCAATGTAGGAATACACAAATTAATAAAGAAATAAATGAGTGAAAACTCATGGTGAGACATTTTCAGACAGAATAAAAACTTGCTGAGCTGACCAGCTCTGCCACTTTTGCCTGCCGAAGACCCAGCTTTGTCAGGCTGCTTTGAAGGGCAGCTTCTCAACTTCCGTAGGTGCAGAGGGGAGCCCACCTGGGTGGAGAATGGATGAAGTAACAGGTGTTACCTGTCCTGCCATGGGGGCTTAGGAAATGAAGACTCCAGAATGGGAAAGAAGGCTCACAGCTGCCCAAAGAGCCTGCCTCCCAAGGATCTGCAAAACTTGACCAGGAAACCACCAAGAACTGCTTCCTTGAATAGACTATTTATTCATGGTATTAAGAGGTTTATCTGGAACCTTGAAGCAATTTGAGTTCCGCAACAACAGTGAGTACAGGATCCACCCAAGACAAAGTGAAACCATGCATATCAAAATAGTGCTGAGGTTCTTATGGATACTGGACAACCAGTGCTGGGTAGCAGATCCTAGACATTTATGACCCTGGGGGATATGAAGAAAGACGAATTAGCAAGTCAACTCAAAGCTGCCCTTCATCATTCATTCATGTGGTAAAACATTTCTCAAATAGTCATAATGTGATTATGAAACACAACGGAAACTTTTATTGGGTGCTGTTATAATGTATAAATAAGTGTTCTCATTTGGTAGCATTCTTTTAGAAAATAAAGTAATTCATTCATGTCACATTAAAAGAAAGTCATAAATGGAAACTCAATAAAGTAGCTAGAAAATGCAAACTTTTCATGCAGTTCTTCAGTTCTGTTCTCTCCAAAAATAGCAATCGTCCTTCTTCCCCTGGAGAAATCTGAATCAGTCAGCAGCACTGAATATCATCATTGTTGTTATTATTAATTATTGCTTATTGTTTCATAGCCACTGTGTGCTGTCTTGGGTGTTTGAAAGGTCTAGTGAAGACCACATAGGGTTGATAATTGTTCCTATAAAAAGCAGATACAGCAAGGACACCTGGGCATGCACACCCACACCTCCATCCACCCACAAGCACACACACACAGCATCACACACCAGAGACACAGTGGAATTTGGCCAGAAAGAAAAATCTCAGTGGGCTTGGGACCTCATCATTTTTGTTGTTGTTGCTCTTTTCTATTCTTCTTTCTTAACTTTCTTTCTTTTTCCTTCCTCCCTCCCTCCTTCCCTTCCTTCCTTCCTTCCTGTGTGAAGAGGAGTGTTGGGACTGGTAGTAAGACATTGGGAAGAGATAGAGTGAAGAAAAGAAGGAGATGGAGAAGTCTGTGGGAGCGCTGGCTGGGTGGAGTATGGAGGATGGAGAAGGCTTAGGGGTGCTGGCTGGGTGGAGTGTGGAGGATGGAGAAGGAAGGCTGGGGGTGCTGGCTGGGGGGCGTGTGGAGGATGGAGAAGGCTGGGGGCACTGGCTGGGTGGAATATGGAGGATGGAGAAGAAATGCTGGGGGTGCTGGCTGGGTAGAATATGGAGGATGGAGAAGAAATGCTGGGGGCGCTGGCTGGGTGGAGTGTGGAGGATGGAGAAGGCTGGAGGCGCTAGCTGGGTGGAGTGTGGCAATGTCTTACTCTCTGCTCTGTCACTTCACCTTCCTGGGACTCCAGGGAAACCAGTCTCCCAGAAGTCCTTATCTCAGTCTCTGCTTATGGAGATCATTCTAAGAGTCCGAGGCCTTTCATCTTTGGCTACTACTGTACTCTCCCTCTCAGCTGTACAGGTCACTTTGCCCACAGCTGTGGCCCACTCTTCCCAAACCTTCCCAGTCTGTATGGTTATGCCAGTAACCAGTTCTCTTTTGCCATGAAGCCCAATGCCTGTAAGTCTTGGTCATCTCATAATGCACTTGAACCATTTCATTTCTTCTCAATCAGTTTATAAATTGTAACTGCCATAGCTCTGTAAGAGTTTTGAGTTCTGCCACTGAGGTAGGAGGTAGATAAGACTCGGCTCTGGACCAGATTTAAGGCTGGTTAAAACCATAGAGAGGTACCAAAAGCTCCTCTCCATAAGACACGCCCACCAGTACCAGGACAGTTTACCATTGCCATGGCTACATCTGGAAGTTTCCATCCCTTGCCATGGCAACACCCAAAAGTTACTGTCCATTTTCAAGCTATTCCTGAATAGCCCACCACTTCATTAACATGTCATACAAAGTGGGTGTAAATACAACTGCAAATGTCCCCCTGGGCTGCTACTCAACAGCCCTGTACCACGCAAGCAGCAGACACAGAGCTGTAACTCTGCCGCTGACTCAAAAAAGCTGTTTCCAAGTGGGGCACAGTGGCTCAAACTTGTAATCCCAGAACTTTGGGAGGTTGAGGCAGGTGAATCACTTGAAGTCAGGAGTTTGAGACCAGCCTGGCCAAGATGGTGAAATTTCATCTCTACTAAAAATACAAAAATTAGCTGTATGTGGTGATTCATCCCTGTAATCCCAGCTACTCAGAATGCTGAGGCAGAAGAATCACTTGAACCGGGAAGCTGGAGGTTACAGTAAGCCAAGATGGCACCATTGCATTCCAGGCTGGGTGACAAGAGCAAAACTCTGTCTAAAAAAAAAAAAAAAAAAAAAAAAGAATGATACCAGCTCCTCTTGTACCTCTAGCAGAATTCTGGTCCTGGGCTTATTTTGGATGGTAGGGTATTAATTACTGCCTCCATTTCAGAACTTGTTATTGGTCTATTCAGGGATTTGACCTCTTTCTGGTTTAGTCTTGAGACGGTGTATGTGTCCAAGAATTTATCCATTTCTTCTAGATTTTCTAGTTTATTTGTGTAGAGTATTTATACTGTTTATAGTATTCTCTAATGGTAGTTTGTATTTCTGTGGGATCAGTGGTGATATCCCCTTAATCATTTTTTTACTGTGTCTATTTGATTCTGCTCTCTTTTCTTTATTAGTTTGGCTAGTGATCTATTTTGTTAATCTTTTCGAAAAATCAGCTCCTGGATTCACTGATTTTTTTGAAGTATGTTTTTTGTTTCTATCTCCTTCAGTTCTGCTCTGATCTTAGTTATTTCTTGACTTCTGCTAGCTTTTGAATTTGTTTGCTCTTGTTTCTCTAGTTCTTTTAATTAAGATGTCAGGGGGTCAGTTTCAGATCTTTCCTGGTTTCTCCTGTGGTCATTTAGTGCCATAAATTTTCCTCTAAACACTGCTTTAGCTGTGTTCCAGAGATTCTGGTATGTTGTATCTTTGTTCTCATCAGTTTCAAAGAACGTATTTGTTTCTGCCTTAATTTCATTATTTACCCAGTAGTTAGTCAGGAGTAGGTTGTTCTGTTTCCATGTCGTCGTGCAGTTTTGGGTGAGTTTTATAATCCTGAGTTCTAATTTGATTGCACTGTGATTTGAGACTGTTATGATTTCCATTTTTTTTGCATTTGCTGAGGAGTGTTTTACTTCCAATTAAGTGGTCAATTTTAGAATAATTGTGATGTGGTGATGAGAAGAATGTATATTCTGTTGATTTGGGGTGAAGAGTTCTATAGATATCTATTAGGTCTACTTGGTTCAGAGCTGAGTTCAAGTCCTGAATATCCTTGTTAATTTTCTGTCTCGTGGATCTGTCTAATATTGACATCGTGGGGTGTTAAAGTCTCCCATTATATTTGGGTGGAAGGCTAAGTGTCTTTGTAGGTCTCTAAGAACTTGCCTTATGAATCTGGGTGCTCCTGTATTAGGTACATATATATTCAAGATCGTTAGTTCTTCTTGTTATGTTGATCCCTTTATCATTATGTAATGCCCTTCTTTGTCTTTTTTGATCTTTGTTGGTTTAAAGTCTGTTTTATCAAAGACTAGGATTGCAACCCCTGCTTCTTTTGCTTTCCATTTCCTTGGCAAATATTCCTCCATCCCTTTTTTTTGTTTTTGTTTTTGAGACAGAGTTTGGCTCTTGTTGCCCAGGCTGGAGTGCAACGATGTGATCTTGACTCACTGCAACCTCTGTCTCCTGGATTCAAGCGATTCTCTTGCCTCAGCCTCCCAAGTAGCTGGGACTACAAGCATGCACCACCATGCCCAGCGAATTTTTTTTTTCCGTATTTTTGGTAGAGATGGGGTTTCTCCATGTTGATCAGGCTGGTCTGAACTTCTGACCTCAGGTGATCCCCCTGCCTTGGTCCCCCAAAATGTTCAGATTACAGGCAGGAGACACTGTGCCTGGCACCTCCATCCCTTTATTTTGAGCCTATTTTTGTCTTTGCATGTGAGATGAGTCTTCTGAATATAGCACACTGAAGGGTCTTGACTCTTAATCTAGTTTGACGCCAGCACCATCCTGATACCAAAACCTGGCAGAGACACAACAAAAAAAGAAAATTTCAGGCCAATGTCCATGATGAACATTGATGTGAAAATCCTCAATAAAATACTGGCAAACTGAATCCAGCAGCACATGAAAAAGCTAATCTACCATGATCAAGTCGGCTTCATCCCTGGGATGCAAGGCTGGTTCAATATACGCAAATCAATCAACATAATCTATCACATAAACAAAACCAGTGACAAAAACCACATGATTATCTCAACAGATGCAGAAAAAACCTTTGATAAAATTCAAAACTCCTTCATGCTAAAAATTCTCAATAAACTAGGTATTGATAGAATGTATCTCAAAATAATAAGAGCTATGTATGACAAACCCACAGCCAATATCATATTGAATGGGCAAAAGCAGGAAGCATTCTCTTTGAAAACCAGCTAAAGACAAGGATACCCTCTCTCACCTTTCCTATTCAACATTATATTGGAAGTTCTGGCCAGAGCAATCAGGCAAGAGAAAGAAATAAAGTGTTTTCTAATAGGAAGGGAGGAAGTCAAATGGTCTCTGTTTACAAATGACATTATTGTATATTTAGAAAACCCCATCATCTCAGCCCAAAATCTCCTTAAGCTGATAAGCAACTTCAGTAAAGTCTTAGCATACAACATTAATGTGCAAAGATCACAAGCATTTCTATACATCCATAATAAACAGAGAGCTAAATCATGAGTGAACTCCCATTCACAATTGCTACAAAGAGAATAAAATAGCTAAGAATACAACTTACAATGGATGTGAAGGACCTTTTCAAAAAGAATGACAAACCACTGCTCAAAGAAATAAGAGAGGACACAAACAAATGGGAAAACATTCCGTGCTCATGGATAGGGAGAATCATTATTGTGAAAATGGCCATACTCCTCAAAGTAATTTATCGATTCAATGCTATCCCCATCAAGCTACCTTTGACTTTCTTCACAGAATCAGAAAAAACTACTTTAAATTTTATATGAAACCAAAAAACAGCTTGTATAGCCAAGACAATTCTAACCAAAAAGAACAAAGCTGGAGGCATCATGCTATCTAACTTCCAACTATGCTACAAGGCTACAGTAACCATAAAAGCATGGTACTAGTACCAAAACAGATATGTGGGCAAATGGAACAGAACAGAGGCCTCAGAAATAACACCACAGATCTACAACCATCTGATCTTTGACAAACCTGACAAAAACAAGCAAGGAGGAAAGGACTCCCTGTTTAATAAATGGTGTTGGGTAAACTGGCTAGCCATGTGCCGAGAACTGAAACTGGACCCCTTCCTTACACCTTATACAAAAATTAACTCAAGATGGATTAAAGACTTAAACATAAGATCTAAAACCATAAAAACCCTAGAAGAAAACCTAGGCAATACCATTGAGGACATAGGCATAGGCAAAGACTTCATGACTAAAACACCAAAAGCAATGGCAACGAAAGCCAAAATTGACAAATGGGATCTAATTAAACTAAAGAGCTTCTGCACAGCAAAAGAAACTATCATCAGAGTGAATAGGCAACCTACAGGATGGGAAAAAATTTTTGCAATCTGTCCATCTAACAAAGAACCTACATGTTTCTTTAAGGAACTTTAACAAATTTACAAGAAAAGAATATGAACAGACACTTCTCAAAAAAAGACATTTATGCAGTCAAGAAACGTATTTAAAAAAACTCATTATCACTGGTCATTAGAGAAATACAAGTCAAAACCACAATAAGACACCATCTGATGCCAGTTAGAATGGCGATCATTTAAAAGTCAGGAAAAAGCAGATGCTGGAGAGGATGTGGAGAAATGGAAATGCTTTACAGAGTTGGTGGGAGTGTAAAGTAGTTCAACCATTGTGGAAGACAATGTAGTGATTCCTCAAGGATCTAGAACCAGAAAAGCATTTGACCCAGCAATCCCATTACTGAGTATATACCCAAAGGTTTATAAATCATTCTACTGTAAAGACATATGCACACATACGTTTCTTGCAGCACTGTTCACAATAGGAAAGACTTGGAACCAACCCAGATGCCCATCAGTGATACACTGGATAAAGAAAATGTGGCACATATACACCATGGAATACTATACAGCCATAAAAAAGGAAGAGTTCATGTCCTTTGCAGGGACATGGATGAAGCTGGAAACCATCATTCTCAGCAAACTAACACAGGAACAGAAAATCAAACACTGCATGTTCTCACTCATAGGTGGATGTTGAACAATGAGAACACATGGACACAGGGAGGGGAACATCACACACCAGGGCCTGTCAGGGGGTGGGGGGCTAGGGGAAGGATAGCATTAGGAGAAATACCTAATGTAGATGATGGGTTGATGGGTGCAGCAAATCCCCATGGCACATGTATGCCTGTGTAACGAACCTGTAAGTTCTGCACGTGTATCCCAGAACTTAAAGTGTATTTGAAAAAAACAAAACAAAACTGTTTTCTACCACCACCTCCCTCTTGAATTCCTTCCTGAATGAAGCCAAGAAACTGCCTTACATCACCACTGAATAATTTTGTAAACTTGAGTATGTTTACCGACTTCTCTGAGTCTCAGAATCTGTAATGAAAACGAGATGATTACAGTAACTAGATTTCAGACTCATGATGAAGACTAAACAAAATCCTGTATTCCCAGCACCTAGATTCTGGCCTCTGAGTACTACTTCTCACTAAAGTAAGCCAGTGCCTTTTTTTCTGAGTAATGCCAATTCCAGGTACTGAAATGTACAAAATGATCCTGGGGCATATCTTTCTCACATAAAATAGGAAGATGCCATGTGACATAGACCAAGGGGCCTAGTAATAGAATTCCTTTTAGCCTAAAATTGAACATCAAAAAATAACTAATGGCCACAGACTGAAACAATCAAGTATATAAAAATCTATGAGTTCAAAAGATACTTTAAAGTCACATTGTTCAGTACTTGCTGGAGGTAGCTGGTGCACACTCATTACTCCACATGTTGATAAATAAAGCGGAAAACTGTGTGCCCTGTTTTTGTTGTTGTTGCCCTTTTATCTAAACTGTATTGTAGAGTATCTATATAGTTAATGAGCAAAATTATTTTTGGAAGAGTTCCAGCTAATAAAAAGGAATAGCAGAATTTTAGAAAGCAATATCTTCTCAGCCGTTAATAAAATGATGAATCTAGGCAGTGATCACCAGTGGAAGCTAAAGTCCTGAGGAAGGTAGGGCATGTTTTAATTGAGAAATTACATGGACAGCACTTGAGCCACTGACCAATCTTGAGTCATGGAATGTGGAGCAGCTGCATTGTGTCTGACTCATGAGGCTGTGCAGTACAGCCAGAATCACCTATGACATATTTTGCCTTTGAAATAAAACCTGAACCTTACCAAGACTCTAGCCTTCATTGCCAGTTTATAAGACTAACATAACCACTTAAACAAAACCACAATGGAGCAATTAGACATATTCACAGGATGGGACACTTCAGAGAGCAGATGACCTAGTAATTCATCCGAGAAGTCAGTAGCTTTAAAGAGGAAGGGTGGGATGTTAGAAAATCAGAGAATTCAGCAACATAAGAGAATGCAATGTGTGGACTTACTATTCTGATTTAAATCAATCCACTATAAGAAAATATGGACTGAATATAAGTTAATTTAAATAAATTATTAGCAACGTGTTAGATGCTGTAATAGCACAGATAATTTGTTAGGTGTTATTTTTGTTAGATGTAAATTTGTTAGGTGTCATAACACTGGAAGTTATGTTAAAATTACTTTCTATTTTCCATTCATTTCAAGAGTATTTATTACTGCGTGTTGAAACATTTAATTAACTGTTTAAATTTTATCAGATAATTCCAAATCTGTGTCTCCTCTCTGTTTTCACGTTTATTGCTTTTTTTCTGACATAGGCTGAGTTTTTCCTGGTTCTTTCTAGATCAAATAAGATAGATCATATCCTGAGTATTTGAATATTATGCTATACCACTCTGGGTCTCATTTAAATCCTGTGGAGAATCCTAGCGTTCTTGTTTTAGCAGGCAAGCAGCAAGGTTCAGTTGAGGCCGCACATTCTGACAACCTTCCCTGGTTGTGGTTTCTGTGTCACTCCCTGTGTCGCAGCCTTTGCAGTGCCATTCGGACCTGTTCTGTGGGTCTGTGCCCAGTGAGCCGTCCTGAGACTGCGCTGTGCTCAATCTTCAGTTCAGTCGAGTTTTCTACATGCTTTCCAAGATACACTGTTTCTTGACTCATAGGTAAACAATTTTTTAAAATACAGTTTGTGACCTTTTAAAAATGAGAACATCGATTTCTTTTTATCACTCAAATTTTTCTTGAAGACATAGGAGCCTATTGTACACATAATTTCTAAATTGCTTTTTGTAACTTAAAATTTAATCCTGGAGAAAAAGCAACATGAATTTTTTCCAATATAAAAATATTCTTTATCTCTTTTTTTAGCTAAATAGTACTCCATTCTGTGGATGTACCACGGTTTATTCCACCAGTTCCCTATTGAGAGGCCTGTGTTTGATTTCAGCTTTTTGCCACTTCTACTTTTAATAGAGTTAAGCCCTTGTCTCTAAACCAACCCGTGGGAGGATAGACGCATAGCCCACTTACAATTCTGATCTTCCTTTACGCATTACCCGCATCGGGAATCTCATTGTCCTTCCCACGTAGGTTCTGGGTAGCAGATCGAAGGCTGATCAGGAAACCCCTTGAAGAAGAATGTCTGCCTATTCTCCTCATGTAAATCACAAGCAAGAAAGTGACGCTCTATTGCCTTTGGAAGCCCCGATGCCAGAAAACAGTATGGAAAGTCATCGCAGAGTCTGTTACCTGGCAAGCCCATTTGTGCTCTTCTTTTTTTGTTCAAATTTTGAAGCCAAATCCTAGCTGTAGAGCTGTCTCTTAGCAACCAACTGGAGCTGGCTGCTCTTTGGGAATTTCCCGTGAAATAGCATAAGGTGTTTTCTGATCCAACCTCTGCAAAGAAAAGGTAACACAGAGACAACTAAGAAAGATGAGAGGAGAGGGAAACTCATAAATGCCCTCTGCCCTCTTTCCACCCCAACACCGACACACTTACACATTATCCCAGAACTCCCAGCAAAGAATAAGCTTTTTCCAAGCACAACGTCTCTGTGTGCCATTCCAGAGCAGCTGTGCGATAGCTACATTTAGAAAGTTCCAGGAGAAAATAAACTGATTAACAAGCAGTGAAACCTGCCAATTATGCCTCACTTAGTCTCAGTTTCAGGAAAGTCCAGACCAAGCGTGGGATTCTAAGAGTCTCTGTCCAGGCTGGCCTCCTGGAGAAAGTGGCAGAGCTTGTCTCCTTCCACTGGGAAACCCTGGAGTCCACTCAGGAGACCAGATGCATCTGGCCTGGGGCTGCGCTGTGGACCCACTGTGGCATCACAGCTCCCAGGCTGACCTCAGGCAATACCCCAAGTTCCAGATCTGTTCACTTCTGCAGCAAAACTTACACGGCCCATGTTTTATGTGGAAATCTGACAAGGTGCCTATGTGGAATGCTCTTTCTTTAAATATTTGGAGATTCATTTATTTTCCTTTATTTATTTTAAAAGGTAATAATCATTCAATATTTTCCTTTTCCTGGAATATCTGTAACTGGTTTATTCAAAGGGAATATCCTAATTTGGGGCCAGTGGAGGTGGTGTCTTTAGTGAAAGCAGGCTCTAAAGACTGAGGCTGCCCCACACTTTACCCTGGAGAGGTGTGGCCCTTCCTCTCACTCTCCTCATTTGTCACCCACACTGGGAAATCCTCTTGCCCAGGGTCTGGGTCCAGGGTCCCAGGGAGGACAGTATCATTATAACCTGTCTGAGCATTAGTGACTTTATCTGTGTGTCCTTCCAGGTGCGTTCTGAGGATTAAATGTGAAAATAGATGTCAACATGTCTTAAATCTGCAAATAGCTACTCCAGTGTAAGCACCGTCAGCCACACAGTTGTGACCTAGCTGCCCTCGATCTCACAGGTGAGGCATTGTGCTAGATGATTTACCTCCAGTCCGTATAAGCAAGGCATTATTCCCATGCTACAACAAGAAAAGAAGCCAGCCATGCTCATCAGGTGCCTCTCTCCCAGGCCACCCTGGCAGTCTCTGCACTGTGGTGCTGGGGCTGAGAATCCACAAACTATACTTTCCTAGAGCCCTGGGTGGCTGCCTCCAGTTAGGTCCTGCCAAGGGGACACTCTGGGCGGTGGTCACAGGCTGGGGCTGGATAGGGCTCTCTTCCTGAGTCTGTGTCCTGGTTTCATTTTTGCCGAAGCAGTGTACAACTACAGTTTCTTTTCCTTTGCACTCCTTACCACCAGGCTCAGGACACCAATGAGGGCATGAGGGACACATGACAATCTAAGCTCCAAGGCCAAGCATCCCCTCAGAGGCCCCAACCTCCACACACCTAAGTCACTCCAGCAGTCTGAGAGTCGGCTGCTTGAGACTCTCAAAGGTTTGACAGGCAGTGCCTGTCTCTGAGCTCCTGGATTTTGTAATGCCATTTCTGCTTTGTTTCCTGAAGACTAAGGGTAGCACCTGTTAAGTTCTGAATACCTAGGTTACCTCAGTATCTACTTTTTGCTCCATCTGTCTCTAACACTTACTTACCTAATTCCTTGTATTTTATAAACCTCTTTTTAAAAATCTAGTGAGTTGGCCAGGCGCGGTGGCTCACGCCTGTAATCCCAGCACTTTGGGAGGCCAAGGTGGGCAGATCGCGAGGTCAAGACCATCCTGGCCAACATGGTAAAACCCCATCTCTACTAAAAATACAAAAATTAGCTGGGCATGGTAGTCCCAGCTATTCGGGAGGCTGAGGCAGGAGAATTGCTTGAACCCAGGAGGTGGAGGTTGCTTGCACCACTGCACTCCAGCCTGGCGCCTGGTGATGGAGAGACTCTGTCTCAAAAAAAAAAAAAAAAAAATCTAATGAGTTTTCTATTTCCTGAATCCGTGCACTTGCTCAAAGATCCCTAGGCTGGTTAGTGGTGGCCCTGGAAGCCAGCTGGTACTCTGAACTGCAAAGCTCACATTCCTTCCTTTGCCTCACACTATGTTAATGATTGGCTTTTATCACAGATCTTAAGTTACAGACTCACTTCAGGACCATTACCCATACAATTGGCCTTCTGTATTTACGGGTTTTTGCATCTGTGTATTCAATCAACCACAAATCAAAAATATTCACAAAAATGAAAATAGAAAGTAGCAATAACATAATGATACAAGCCAGGTGCTATGACTCACTCCTGAAGTTCCATCTACTTGGGAGGCTGAGGCAGGATGATCACTTGAGCCCAGGAGCTCAAGCCTGCGGAGAGCTAGGATTGCACCACATACTCCAGTCTTGGGGATAGAGTAAGATTCCGAGTGAGACCTTGCCTCTATAAAAAAGAAATACAAAAATGAAATACAGCGTAACAACTGTTGACATGGCATTTATGTCATATTAGTTCTGATGAGTAATCTAGAGAAGATGTAACACATGGCAGGCTGCGCGTAGCTTATCTGCAAGTAGTGTAGGATGCCAGTTAGGGAGCTTAAGCAATCCTTTCTATGGGGACTTGGTATCCCCAGGAGTCTTTGAGCCAATGCTGCACGGTAATTCTGTGTGAGCGTAAAGGAGAAAACACTTAGCCCATGGCAAAAGCACCAGGTATTTCTTAGTTATTATTATCAAATAATACTATTCAATAATAGTTATTTTTGAATGTGGATTTTGTTTAGTGGAAGGAAGGCTTTGGTAGAGGGGTGTCTGCTGGCTAGGGGCAGCAACAAACAAAAACCATCACTGTTTCCTGGGGACAGAACCAGGTCCTTCTTTGGTGGAGACAATCTGAGGCTGGTGTCTCCTTTGCGCCAGGCCTCAGTGAGAAGGCTTGGTCCAATGAGGCCCAAGAGCTGGGTTCCAGCAGAAGCGGGCAGCGGCTGAGTGAAGCGGGCACCGTCTCAGAGCTGGACGCAGGAGATGCAGGCGGAGGTTCCTGGGCCATTTCCTCATGCAGAGGAGTGATGGGGTGGGGAGGGGGTGCAGTAAGGCGCATGTGGGCTCCATTTTCAGACCAGGTAGAGCTAGAAAAAGTGATAAACCAGTCCGCTCCTCAGCCTCTGGGGACATGAAGGCCTCTGAAAGCAAAAGTGGGGCTTGAAGTGCCTTGCGTAGTTGATAGGAAGAGAGAGGCTAGTGGGTGTCCACGGGGCTAGGCAGGGTGTCAGGGCGAAGTTGTGACAGCAGAGGGGAGAAGGAGGAAAGAAAGATGGCTCCTGTGACCTGTGCAGCAGGTGTCTCTCAGGCTCAGGGAGGAACATTTCTGCTTTTCTTTAACACTAACTCTAAACTGAGGCTTTACACACAGGCCTCTGCCAAACACGATGTTTCTTTATTTATTTCCCCAGAGAAAAACAGAATGCAGACATTTATCACACCCAGGAACACAGACCCACAGTGGTCATCCAAAGTGTAATCAGCTTGTCCTCTGGGTGACTGTGGCTGGAGAGAGGCATTTGAATTATTCCGTGGCCCAGACATTCTGGCTGCCAGCAGACACGCACTCTGATCTCTCTGATGAGAAAACCAGGTACACAGATCTGCCCAGACAGCCTCCCCCTCCAAGCAGGACTCCCCAGAAAGTCAGGCAAGGAAGGAGCAAGGAGAGGGGCCCCCGTTTCCTCTCCTACACTGCGTCAACTTCAGCCTCTCATGTTGGCATTTAATCTGCTGTCGAGCAGAATGAGGGGAAGAACTGGGTCTGGAGCCAGAGGTGAAAGTCACACCCCAGCTTCATTTCTGGCTTCAAATCCTGGCACTGTCTTTACTAGTGGTGAGATCTGAGCACTTCTTCAAAGTGTTCTTTGCCTCAGTTGGCTCATGTCAGAAGCAATGGTCATTGTGGTATTTGCCTCGGGGCTCATGTAAGAATTAAATGTAAATGTATGAACTTATTCACAACAGCCAAGATATGGGAACAACCTAAATGCCCACTGATGAATGAAGGGATAAAGATAAAGAAAATGTGGTTTGTATAGTCATGTGCCGAATAACAATGTTTTGGTTAAAGATGGGTCACACACACGATGGTGGGTCTATTAAAATATAATGGAGCTAGAGGGCGGGTGCGGTGGCTCACGCCTATAATCCCAGCACTTTGGGAGGCCAAGGTGGGTGGATCACAAGGTCAAGAGATCAGGACTACCCTGGCTAACATAGTGAAACCCCGTCTCTACTAAAATATAAAAATTAACTGGACGTGGTGGCGCGCGTCTGTAGTCCCAGCTACTTGGGAGGCTGAGGCAGAAGAATTGCTTGAACCCGGGAGGTGGAGGTTGCAGTGAGCTGAGATCACGCCACTGTACTCCAGCCTGGTGCCTGGCGACAGAACGAGACTGTCTCAAAATGAGCTAAAAACTTCCCGTCACTTCGTGACATCATCATCACAGCACAACACATTCCTCTTCTGTTTGTAGTGACATTGGTGTAAACAAACCTGCATCATTTCCAGTTGTAGAAAACTCTAGCACATACAGTTACATGCAGTATACAATAGTTGGTAATGATAATGTATCTGTTTAAATATTTACAACACTATAGTTTTATTAGCATTTTAGAGTATCCTTTTTCTACTTTTATAAAAAGAGATAACTGCAAAACAGCTACAGACAGGCTGCCAGGAGGTTTCCAGAAGGAGGTATTGCTATCACAGATGACAGCTCCGTGCCTGCTACTGCCCCTGAAGACTTTCCAGTGGGACAGGATGTGGAGGTGAAGACAGTGATAGTGACGATCCCGACCCTAACTAACCCTAGGCTAATGTGCGTGCTTGTGTCTCAGTTTTTAACAAAAAAAGGTTTAAAAAGTAAAGATAAATAAGTAAAAATAAAAACAAATCTTATAGAATAAATATATAAAGACAGGTGTACAATGTGTGTTTTAAAGTAATGTTATCATAAAAGAGTTGAAAGATGTTTTTTTTAAAGCTTATAAAGTAAAAACATCACAATCATCTATGTTTAATTAAAGAAGGAAAAATACTTATTATAAATTTAGTGTAGCCTAAGTGTGCAGTGTTAATAGATTATAGTAGTATACAGTAATATCCTAAGCCTTCACATTCACTCATGCAAACTCATTGACTTGTTACCTAGAGCAACTTCCTGTTCTGCAGACTCTGTTTATGTTAAGTGTCCTACACAGGTGTACTATTTTTATTTTTTATACTGTATTTTTACTGTACCTTTTATACATTTAAATGTTTAAATACACAAATGCTTACCATTGTGCTACAATTACCTACAGTATTCAGTACAGTAACATACTCTGCAGGTTGAGAGCCTAGGCCATAGGCCATACTGAGACTGGGTTCCAGAACAGCTCACTCCCTGGTGGGCTGTTTTCTTCCAGGCTCTTGGGAGAGAGGACCCCAAAGGGCGTGGTACGCTTGTAAGTAAATATCAGACCCCAAAGAGTTTTGCAGAAAGTGATTTATTTAGGCAGAGAGAGAAGAAAAGGAGAAAGAAATGTAAAGAGAGAAAAGCAGCTTCCCCAAGTTTGTGGAGAGGGATCCAGATATGGAGTCGGCACTGAGGTGGGGGAAGGGACTTTTAACCTGGGAGGAATTCCCGCCCCATTCAATTTTCCAGTCCTAGGAAAGGGGTTCCTTTAAACTTCCATTGGAGTCAATGACCTTTGATTTTTTTCCCACGGGCGAAAGTTAAACAAAGCATCTAAGATCCCAGATGGAGAGGTGGGTGGACGTATGGCGCTGGGATGTTCTTGCCTTTGAAACTGCGCTCCCTTGTGGGCCCAGGAAGAGAATACATTCCCTCAATACCATCTAGCTTAGGTGTATAGTAGGCTGTGCCATCTAGATTTGTGATGTTTCCAGAATGACACAATTACCTAACAACACATTTCTCAGAACATATTCCCATGGTTAAGTGAAGCATAACTGTATATATAATCGAATATTATTCAACCTTAAAAAAGGAAAACATTTTGACATCTGGGAAAACATGAACAAGCCTGGAGGACATTATGCTAAGTGAAATAAGCCAGTTACAGAAGGACAGGCACTGCACGATCCCACTTACGTGGCGTATCTGAAACACTCAGACACATAGAATCAGAGAGTAGGATGGTAGTTAGCCAGGGTTTAGGGGAGGAGAAATGGGGAGTTACATTTAACACATATAAAGTTTAGTTATGCAAGATTGATAAGTTCTGGAGATCTGCTATATAGCCTTATGCCTAAAGTTAACAACACTATATTGTATACTTAAAAATTAAGGGGACAGATTTCCTGTTCAGCACACAGATAAGAAATGTGAAAGCATGCAAAGTGCTTATTCAGCGTCCTTATACATAAGAAATGCTCTATATGCTGTAGCCCTTATTACTATCACTGTGTCCCAAGCACTGTAGCTGAAAAGGTTAAAAAGAGCCACTGTCCCTTTGCAATTGGATTTCACAGTTCAGAGGCTTAGAAAAGGTAGCATATATCACCTAGGCTGGGACCACTGCTAGAAGACATTCCTTCTCACAGCCTGCAGACCATGCAGTCAGGGTGCTGGCCTCTGCTGGCCTGCAGACCATGCAATCAAGGTGTTGGCCTCTGCAAGATAAACAGGTGAGACATTCCCCTACCAAAGGGGCCCTGAGAATTGGATTATGGGTTGCCACAAATCTTCCCTGCAGAATAGATCTTCCAAGTCTCACATTGAATGTCAATGAATGTTCTAGTTATCAGGAACCTAGAATCATGAAGACAGAGTGCAGCAGATTATCATCCTCTAGCATTAGAAGTTTGTTTATTGACAGTCAATTACAAAAAAGAAAAAAACACAAATCCCAAATCTTCTGATATATAACAGAAAAAAAGTCTACATAAATTAATAATGAATGTTTAAGAGAGCATTTCTTTTAGACTTATAAGAATATTAAGACAAAGCTGCCTTTATGGGAAAACTGTATTTGCAAATGAGGCAGCAAAATGAATATTTTGCATTGTTATTAAATAGTTTCCTGAAACTACCATAGCCCTAAAACAAAAAGCACAATAAACAGGAAATCAAAAACAGCAGTCATGTGAGGAGGGCAGTGGCTGGGAGCAGTGGGACAGGGACAAGGGACATGGTAGCTGCTCTTAGTGGACACATGTGTCCCTCCTCCCTCTGAGGACCCTGCCATCCAGCCCTCCAGAGGCCCCATGCCCTTCCTCCAAGGGCCCTCCCTCCAAGGGCAGTCACCCTGGCTTCCTGACCCTCCATCCTGACTCCTTGAAGACTTCAACATCTATTCATAGGCTTTCTCTCCTTCCTGCTTCTCCATCTTCTTGAGTTCTTCATATCCATGTGCCCTTTAGACCTCTGACCTCTCAGCCCCAAGTTTCTAATCTCTAGGGACCTTTTCTCAACTCTACACCCAGACCCATGGTTCCGCCCTGAACTCTATCATCTGTTGCATCTCAAACATGAACTCAAGGAGCCCACTCTAACCATTGCCTTTCCTTCTAGCCCACAAACTCAAGTAGCCTGGCTGCAGAATCATCAGGAACTGCCATGTATTACTCATAACTATGTATGTGTGTTCATCCATCTATCCATCTGTGTATCCATTCAACCATTCATACAGTCATTCTTCCATCTGTTCATCCATTCATCCATCTAGCCAGCCAGCCAGCTAGCCATCCATCCATCCATCCTCCATCCATCCATCCTCCGTCCATCCATCTATCCATCCATCCATCCATCCATCCATCCATCTAGTCTCATTGGAAGTTCATTTTCTTCACTAAGTAATTTAAATCTATGGTTCTTACATGTAAATTTAACTTCTTTGCCCCATTCTTACTCTACTGTAGTTATTTTGCCAAACACCAACCTTGAAGGAGACCAACCACGCCTTTCTGTCTGTCTATACTTTTGGTATCATCATACATTCATGGTTTCTACTCCAACACTGCTCAGCCATCCCACATGTTTCTCAAATATGTTTACGTTCCCACTTCCCTAAATATCTATGTCATGCATTCTTCTCTTTTTTCACCTCTTTGGATCCCCATCACATCCCCAGAATCATCAGGTAAACTGAAATTACATCTTACTAGAAAATAAAACCATTAGACAGAAACTATTTATATTTCAACATCTTAAGTGGGGTTGGGGTATGGAGCTACGTTTGTGAATTTTTTACCTTATTATTCAACCCTAAAACACAGCATCTTTCTCCTCTTAAACAGTTAGACATTGTTGACTGTGCATTAGGTACTGCTCTCCAGTCCACTGTCATCACATCTGCACAACTACAAGCATTTCTGTTTCAGAGATGAGGAAACCAAGGCACTAAGGTGCTGCATGATTGTCCAGGGTTACGCAGTGGTGCAGCTGCAGTTCGAGCCAGGGAGTGCCTTCCTCGTATGTGAATATCCCACCCCTCCTCACATTCTCAGTTTTTCTCTTTTGCAATCCCCATGTTTGCCATGCATTCTGACTCCTTCTCAACTGGATGAAGTCCTCAGGATCAGGACGCTTGTCCTTCACCTATTACATACAGTCTCACTTTCTGGGAGAGACTTGACAAGAACTTCAGACTTTCCAGAATGATTAGAATAGATTCCCCGGAGAAGCTGGGGAATTTCCTCCTGGAGGGTCATTACTGAGACTGAGAATCCACCCTTATCATCCTCCCCTAATAGCAAATGTCACCTGTTTGAGCAGATTAATAGATTCTGCAAATGGTGGAGAATTTTCTCTCCCTAGAAACCCCAAAAGCTAAAGCCACTCTCTTGACAGGGCCACCAGCCTAACCTTCCTGAGGGGAGCGCTGCGAGCACAGTGGGGACAGCTGCAGAGTCCCGGAGGCGCCTGGATGTTCTCTCTCGGCAGCTCTGCACGACCTCTCCCTGCTTCCCTCTGCTCTCCTCCCAGGAGCTGCCAATCACATGCCACCCCCAAGGAGCCACTCATCCCCATGACAGGCTTATGGTCTAGTTGAACCAGTGGCCCCTCTGGCCGTGTGCATGATTTCTCCCCGTGACAGGGCCTCTAATCATTCTCTCTTCCTCTGCTATGGTGTCAGCCACAAATCTGGGCAGCCTCATTAAAGTGTCCACCTGTCTGAGCACATTGTTAGGAGGATTCACTAGCTTCCAGGCCACACGGCTGCCTCCACCTGGAGACAGGGCTGGTCCTGCAGAGGCACCTTTGGCCTGAGCCCCTTTACTCTTTACCCTCAGAAAGCTTGGGGGCTGAGCAGGCAGGGCTCTGACAGCTGGAGGGAAGGCGTCCTTGAGTCCCTCCTCTGTCTGCAGCTTCCCCTGCTGGGCTTTAGCTTCAGCCCAGATATCAGGAATGTGCTCCCTGGCTATGCCTCAAGGTTGAGAAAAAAGCTCCTTTGAATTTCAAAAGGAGATTGCCCTTTTGAATTCCTGTGTGGAATTCCTGCCCGCTTCTACAGAATGCATGGTGCTTTCAAGATAATTTCACTGAATCAGTGTGAGATAAATCTTGCTGCTCTAGGACCTTGAATGTTCAGAGAGGGGAGACGTGGAATTTGTGTCTAGGTGATTTTACGTCCTTTAAACAAATGAGTAAAATTAAATTCTTTCAACACATCTAGCTTCTCTGTGCATTGGTTTCCTCATAAAAGAATAATTTATTTGTTCTACTTAATTCACAAGCTTGTTAGTAAAATAACATAAGTAACAGAGTCTGAGAAATTCCCTGAAGGCTTCATTCTGAGCTCAGGAAATATTTAGAAAAAGAAAAAGATCTATCTTGGCTACAGAGAAGTTTTTAGCATTGGTATTCTCATATCTGCCTTGCTATGATCCCACAGGAGTTGAGTGGTTTTGTGCACAAAAGAAAAAAACAATACCTAGAATTAGAATTACTGACAAAATAATGGGTTCACTAGCAATCTTCAAAACCATACAGGACCTGCTGGCTTGAGGTTAAGTCCTCACAACTTTCACATCTTCCTGTTCATTGGAAAACCCAAAAGAGCCTGGGGAGGGCCCAGTGATTAAAAATAATTACAATCATAGTCACAATAATAGCCAGTCATCTAGTGATACTGTAGGCCTAGGAGGTTCTAAATCTGCATGTGCATTATTTCAAATTATCCTAACAACAATAGGAGGAAATAATTATAATTGAAAAAAAAAAAAAACAAATTGGAGAATGTAAGCAAATGGCCTCAGGTTACACATATAATAATGAAATAACCAGGGATTAATCCCAGGGGGTCTGATTTTAGAACTGATACTAATGACTATTCCATTATAGTATGTTGTATGACAGGGGAATTTTGAGAAGGAAAAGGAAAAATGAGGAGAAATTGGTGATGTGAGTTATGTTTCACTGGGAAAGTCAAATTTTGAAATTAGGTTCACTTTATTTTATTTTATTTCGAGATGGAGTCTCACTCTGTCATCCAGGCTAGAGTGCAGTGATGCCATGTCAGCTCACTACAACCTCTGCCACCCAGGTTCAAGCAATTCTCCTGCCTCAGCCTCCTGAGTAGCCAGGACTACAGGCATGTAGCACCACGCCCAGCTAATTTTGATATTTTTAGTAGAGACAGGGTTTCACCGTGTTGGCCAGGCTGGTCTCAAACTCCTGACCTCAAGCAATCCACCCACCTTGGCCTCCCAAAGTGCTGGGATTACAGGCATGAGCCACGGTGCCCAGTCACCTTAATTTTTGACATGCTATCCTTCACCTATGAACTAGAGACTGCAGAACTTAATGCTAGTACCTATCAACCCAGTTCACCCTCTGCCACAGAAGCAGAGCTTTTCTGCCCGTTTTCTCACGTAGTCCCATCCACTCGTTGCTTTCACCTTCACCCTCGCTCTCTTTACATTTGCCTCCAGTTCTTTGTGTTCTGTCACTTATTCTACTCATCATTACAAATGCATGTTCCAGAAAAGGATCACTCAATCCTGCCCCATGCTGCCACTTCCCAGCAAAGGGCTGGCCTTCAGAGCCAGGGAGTGACTAATCTCTGAACAACCACTGAAAGAGTGGAGGGGACTATCACTTGGCATTCATAAATTTTTGTATGCCATAGAAATAATCAAATTTTCTTGTCCATTATGTCTTTAACCATGGTTATTCTAAGTCTTTTGTCATTCACAGACAATATCATTTTACTTTGATTCATTTCAAAAAGTGGTTTATAATTGGCTACAGTAAAAAATTTACTTCTTCTACAAGAAAATTCATGAAAAAGAGCATAACAAGTAATCTTAAATATAGGTTTCTGATAATTTTGGAGATTATACCATTGGATTAGGTAAAAACTTACCAAACTCCAATAAGTAAATAAATGAGTTCATAAAGATTACTAATCCAGCATCAAGAGAATAGAATTAATTACATGAGACTGAACTGATAAAGACCAAATGATTTTTATGGCTTCTTTTTACTTGAATTATTGCTGATTCTTTTTATGTTTTACTTTTCAGAATCAAGACAACTTTTTTTTCTTTTAAGCTATTTACAGCTTACAGAAATTGGGTAAAATATATTGTTGTGAGCAAAATGGGAACATTTACCTTTCTTTCTACTTGATCCCTATGGAGTTGGAAAACTATTTGTGGGTATTTGCAATTTATGTCAATACAATATTTGCATAAGTTTGATAAGAATTTGCTCTCTTTGTGATGCGGCAATTGGGAGCACAGTTCCATTACCAAAGCTTTGACTGAGATGTCATATTTTTAGATATGACCAGACTGCTCTGAGGAACTAAGACGCTGTTAAAGCCTTTGGAAGAAATGACCTGGCCCAATGCATTGTCTATATGGTCCTTCTACAAGGTGTATGAGTTCATTTTCACAATGCTGATAAAGACATACCTGCTACTAGGAAGAAAAAGAAGTGTAATTGGACTTATAGTTCCACATGGCTGGGAGGCCTCAGAATCATGGCAGGAGGTGAAAGGCACTTCTTACATGGTGGCACCAAGAGAAAAATGAGGAAGCTGCAAAAGCGAAAACCCCTAATAAAATCATCAGATTTCATGAGACTTACTCACTACCACGAGAACAGCATGGGGGAAACTGCTCTCATGATTCAAATTATCTCCCATTGGATCCCCCCTACAACATACAGGAATTATGAAGGTTCAATTCAAGATGAGATTTGGGTGGGGACACAGAGCCAAACCCTATGACAAGGTGTGTAGCCTTTCAGTAAGTAAAGAATGTCACTTTCTGACAAGCCCGGGAACTTCAGGATATTTTGAGAACCTCAAAAAAAGAGGAATTTACCCAATTCATACAAATAATACAGGCAAAATCTGACAGTGAATTGTCTGCTTGGCTTCCAATCTTAAAGATTGAACCTGAAATTCCTTATAAAAAAAGTTTCAGTTGCCGGGGGTGGTGGCTTACACCTGTAATCCCAGCACTTTGGGAGACCAAGGTGGGCGGATCACTAGAGGTCAGGAGTTCGAGACCAGCCTGGCCAACATGATGAAACCTCATCTTTAAAAAAAATAAATAAATACATAAATAAATAATAAATAAATAAATAAATAAATAAATAAATAAATAAAAGTTTCAGTGAAGTCAATTTAAAAAGGGCTTACATGACCAATTACTATTCTGGCTGTACTTTAGTCAAGTAATCAGGTCAAATATAACAAGTCTAAAGCTTTATTTTGGAAATAAATCGGTCCTACTGTAAACCAAAAAGTATCTGAGACAAGTTTCAATCAATTTAGAAAGTTTGTTTTGTCATAGTTAAGAATCTACCGGTGACATGGCCTCAGGGGAACTTGACAGCACGTGCCCAAGGTGGTCAGGTACAGCTTGGTTTTACACATTTTAGGGAGACATGAAACATCCATCAATATATGTACAATGTATCTTGGTTCGATCCTGAAAAAGGGGACAACTTAAAGCCAAAAGGGTGCTTCCAGGTCAGAGGTAGATAGGAGACAAATGGTTGCATTCTTTGGAGTTTCCAGTAAGTCTTTCACCAAATCCAGAATTTACAGAAATAGATATTTATGCCTTAGTCTGGCTTAGTAAAGCAACAGGGCGAAGGGGGTGATCAGATACATATTGTCGCACGTGAGCAGAGGGATGGCGCTCACGTCTGCTTGCGCTTTGTCCACAAGGAATTTCTCTGTGAGCAAACTGTGAGGGACGTGTGCACCTTTTTAAGATTTGTGTAGCTGTCTTATTTAGGAATAGACTAGACAGGCAGGGAAGCAGTTTTGCACAACGAAGTTCCCAGCTTGACTTCTCCCTTTGGCTTAGTGATTTCGGGGTCCCAGTATTTATTTTCTTTCATGTTTATTTTTTTCTATGCTTATCTTTGCTTAAATTAAATGTGGGACAGGAGAGGGAAAAATTATGTTTCAGAAGAAAACTATAGTACACTTGTTATTAGATTCTAACCCTGACCATTTTTTTTCAATCAGTTTTATTATTTGCTTACAATTTAAACTAAATCCTAATTTTTTTTTCTGGTTACAGGTCTTCAGATGAATTTTTCTCCAATTGTTTTTAAACTCACTGAAATTAATAATACCTTTTTACTGAGGCCTTGCAAGCTGAGGCTTATGCATAAATAACCTTGTGACATACAAACTGCAGACCACAAAATCTGTCAGCTCACCATTGCCTATGTCCACATTAACTAAATATGCCTCTAGTTGAACAGCTGGATATCTCAACTGACTGCTCTCCGGACTCTCAAGAAATCCATTTATAGACTGCTCCAAATATTAACCTTTGTTTTTCTGATGTTTGGGAGCCCATCTGCAATGCCATTTCCTGATACGAGACACAGCTGTTTAATTGGACTGGTCCCCTCCTAGAAATAGAAGAGCAGTTCAATAATAACTTTTGCTACTCAGCTATTGACTCAAATACTATCTTCACACCAACAACTTAGCTTTTGGTGTGTAAAACTTCTAGGGACATTTTAGACGGAGGACTTTTGGGGTGTAGAAGTGATTCCCTGATATATGACATCTGAGCATGGTGAGTGCTTTTGAGGATTAAAAGACCTCATAAATAAGCCTCAGAATCACAGTCCCACTAAAACTGTCTTGGGGCAGGGAGGGACTCTCTCTGTAATTTCCTTATCTGAAAAATCTTCTTACCAAAAAAAAAAAAAATACAATTGCCATCTGGTTCCTTCCTGAAATCTCATTTCAGACAGAAATTCTACCATACCTGGATGATCTTTTTCACAAGATAATGACTGCCTCTTGGGCTCATTCAAACTCCAAAAAGTATTATCTACAAGTTAACTTCTGTCTCTGGGTTCCACACATATTCTTCCTAATAATCGTTTACTGCTCCTAAATAGCATTGTCTTCATTCCCCATCTCCTCCCTCACTTGTGAAAAAGTGTTTATAAGCCTCTGTACCCCATTAGGGGTTAGGGTAATCACTCTGTGATTCCCCTTCCCTGTGCATGTTAAAAAATGTGTATGCCTTTTCTCCAATTAATCTGTCTTTTGCCAGTCAATTTTCAGCAAATCTTCAGAGGTCAAAGGGGAATTTTCCCTTGGCCCCTATACCCTTTAGGAGCCTTGAAACACTTTTTTCCATATTATGCACCTTATGTTAATTTGCTAATTTACTGAACACATATTTTTCAGGAGTCTTCTTATTTTCTAGGCACTGTTCTGGACACTGGGACATAAAGAGACATGGAGAGAGAGTTGCCCTTGTGATACAGGAGGTAGAAATAAATTATTTAGGCAGATAGTGAGGGTAACGGAGTCCTTGTCAGAGCTTCCCTTTATAAAAAGTGGCCCAAGAAACTTCTTCTTTTTTTTTTCTAACAAATAACAGCATGAAAAAAACAAGTTGCAAGCATAGATAAGCAAGCTGGAAGCCTGCCTGAGGAAGTGCCAGCCGCTGTGCCAATACAGAAGTGCCTCCTGGGGGTCAGGCATGTCCACACGGAGGCTCCATCTTCCCTTTTCCTGTTGCCATGTATACAGTAAAGTCATTGGCAACATGGTGCTGCCCAGGCAGAAGACCTTCCTGCATAATAAATGACTGGGTTAGGGGCGGTCAAAAATGCACACCCTAGGCAAATGGCACACCTGGTCCAATCACTCTTCTGTATTAGATATAAGTCAAATGTCACCTTGTCACCAGGCATCTGCAACCTCCGGCATTTCACCATGGGTCCAGCAACCCATTTCTTTGGGACCCCTCTCTCCAGCAAGGAGCTGTTCTCTTTCTTTTACCTGTAAAACTTCCACTCTCTGCCTCATTCTTTGTGTGTCTGTGTCCTTTAGTTCCTCAGCCACCAGACAAAGAAGCCAGGGTATCACCCAGACTATGAGGCCATTTCACTCACACACTCACTTGTACATTTGATTTGTCCCACTCGAGGCCACCTACTAGATACCTTGGGTAAGTAATACAGTAAGAGACATTGACCGTCTATTCTCTCTGAAGAATACTACTCAGAGAATTCATCTACAAAACAAGAACCTTAGCTTCCATAACCTCCCTTTTCTTAACGCAAGCATTCTGTCCACTGATTTTAGTTCTTTAGACAAAGCTTAACTCTTTCAACCAAATGGCAATCAGAAAATCCTTGAATTCATCTATTACCTGTAAGTCCCCTCTTTGAAATATTCCACCTCTTTGAACCAACCAATGTATACCTTACAGAGAGGGGTCTTGGATCTTGTGTAAGAAAGAATTTGGTGTGAGTCCATGCAGTAAATTGAAAGCAAAGGAATAGAGAAAAGCGACATCATAGGTCAATGTCTCTTTTCAGATTTTAAATAGAATCCAACTCAGTTAAATCTCCTCTAGATCGGGAAAGACCTAGAAAGGTAAAAAGATTCTAAAGATGCAAAATTTTACCCCTCAAAATGCTTTGCAGGGCCATTTCAAAATATGTCAGATAAATATATTTTGAAGTAAAACATCTCGATTTTTTTCAGGGTCTGCTGTCATGTGATGCTATACCAGAGTCAAATTGGAATTTGGACTCTTATTGCCAAAGAGTCTGTTTCATCCGTCTTAGGATGCCTATTTTAATGTTAGTGCTGGTAAGTTTTGCCTAAACTCCAAAAGGAAGGACATATGATGAGGCGTGTCTGACCTGTTTTCTTTTCAGTTTTTCAGGTTTCTTTGTGGTTTCCTTGGCCCAGAGGGTGGATCCATTCATACATTCTTTTGGAGGGATTAGGGTTCTATTTTTCATTTACACCTCAGACTCAATTCAAGTCAGCAAATACTTTTAGCACAAAGTATATGCCAGACATTGTTTAAAGTGACATAAGGAGCAGATGGTTTGCCGGGCGTGGTGCGGATCTAGAAGGACCTAACCCTGCCCACCTCCTCCTGGAAGCTGTCTCTACTCTTCACAGGCCTGCCAGTCGCTGTCTCTCCCTTTCACTCTGCATCCTGGTTTCTTGTCTTCTCCTCACACCTGCTCTTGTGTTCTCTGTCCTCTCTGCTCCTTTTGTTCCAAAATGGCATCAAACTCTTATAATCAAAATCCGTCTTCCATGTTACTTGAATGACTCTCTACCAATTTCATTATATTTGTTACAGATGAATATAATACGAGTGATTTTTAAAATATTATTTTATTAAATTAATTATGAAAAGTGTACATCAAGGCCTGGAATTGGTATACTCATTTTCAGCCTCAATATTAAATCTCTGGGCTTCACAGATGATTACACATTGAAGTAAATGTATGGCTTTATCTCTTGTGCATGTAAAGAAAAGTCTTTCATGTCATACAACTTGCACCACTTTCTCTTTTGTTTGCACACATACACTTCTCCACCTCCATTGCCAATCCTCACCTGTCAATTCTGTTTTGTCCCATTGATGGAAATAATCCAACTCTAAAATATTTGAAGTGATTTATTCTGAACCAAATATGAATGACCATGGCCCATGACACAGTCCTCAGGAGATCTTGGGAACATGTGCCCAAGGTGGTGGTGATGTGGCTTGGTTTTACATATTTTAGGGAGACATGAGACTTCAATTACACACATTTAAGAAGTACACAGGTTTGGTCCAGAAAGGTGAAGTGTGGGGAGGGGAGTAGGCGGGGAGGAGGAATGGCTGGGCCCAGGCTACAGGTAGATTTAAATTTTTCTGACTTGTTACTGGTTAAGTTTGTGTAAAGATCTGGGATCAATAGGAAATATCTAAGATAAGGAATTGCAGAGATCAGAGTTCTTATTATGCAGAGGAAGCCTTCAGAAAGTAGGCTTCAGAGAGAATTGATTGCAAATGTTTCCTATCAGACTTAAGGTCTGTGTTGACGTTACTGCTGGGGTGTGTAATGAGGCATGTCCAACCCCCACTTCCTATCATGGCCTCAACCTGTCTCTCAGGTTACATTTTAGGAGTGCCCTGGCTTAGAAGGAATTCAATTCAGATAACTGGGGGGACCTAGAATGTTATTTTTGGTTTGCATTCCACACTCAATTTTACTGAGAACAAAAAAGACATCAAATGATAAGGTCACTGTGTTAACACTGAATAGGTCTAATTTCTTTCATCGCTGGTTTGCTGTGCCCATGAAATAAGAAAGTGGGTCTGAGATTGTGTTTGGCAGGGCTGGTGTCAGGCCCTGGGCAGTGACCTCCCACCTGGGCGTGGAGACACTGAGCACCCTGTGGAGAGGGCATAGGAGTGGCTGAACAGAGGTCCTGAGCAGAAGCTGGGCTGGCCTCTGTGCCGAGGCACAGACACCGCCTCCTCTGCACTGAAGGTAGCACAGCCCTTGTGTGGGTCTTGGGGGCCGAGGCTGTCTGGTTGCTAGGTCAGCATGTCCTGGATGTGGCTGTTTAGACAGAGAAGACACTGAGTGCTGACCACCAGCCTCTCAAACGCCCTGGCAGGACACTCCTCCAGGTGCCTTCCAGATCTGGCCTCTTCCTACCTCACAGTTACTGAACCCTTTTCTTTTTTCCAAACTGACACTCTGCCAAACTCCCAGGCTCTCCCATACCATGACTTCATTTCTCTACATTTCTACTCCTTTGTAGAAAAGTTTGAATTTTCCCCTGAGGATTTGATAATTTGAGATATATTAACAGAAAAAAATAAAGACAAACTTTATCATGTGCACATATATGCGCAGGAGTCCCATAAAATGGACAGATGGTTGGGGCCTTTATACCATTTTGAGCATACAGAAAGAATGGGGGCTCGGAGCATGGCCAAAAACAGTTATGTTGGCAGGACAGGTTAATGGGAATACGTGAAGAGAAGGCATGGCTGGAAGAGGTGTCTGGTTGTATAGTTGAAGTCTCACAGGTAGACAGTCCTCAGAGAAAACAGTACGTATATCTTTAAGATCTTAAAGGTGTGAGACTCACAGGTCGTCTTTTCTGCATCCCTGCAAGTCCCTTAGAGAAAGCCTGAATGCCTCTGCTGCTTACTTCACTTTATCCCGTCTGTGGATGTAACTGTCCCCCACACACAGCAGGTGTGCAGGGCCCTTCTGCCTGCAGGCCCTCTCAACAGCCAAATCGACATACTTGGTTTCCTTCTCCTCCTTGCCCTTTGTCTGCCTGTAGATGACCTCCTAATTATTGGAGCTCACTGTCTCATGAAGCTCCCTCGGCATCCCAGGAGATGTGACCCCCAGCCACTCTGTGCCTCACTGTGGTGCCAGCCCCTCCCTTAACCCTCTGGCTCTAACCTCGCCATCATCCATGTGTTCAAGTGCTTTACCTCCTAATCTGTGAGGACTTTGAGGGCAGGGTCTGTGTCCTGTTAGTGTCTGTGTCCTTATCTCTGTGTGGAGACCAGCTCAGGGCAGGTGCCTGGCTGAGTCACTGAGCAAACGAGAGTGCTGGAGGGACCAATACTGAGAGAGAACTGCCAGATTCCAGGCCTTGGAGGATCCTGAGGGCCCTCCCCTGTGGTGTGGGAAGATGAGGAGCTGGTTTGAGAATAGCCCCAGGAATACTGCCTTCCCGTGGTGTCCTTGCTCCTGGGGAAAGGCTATCCATCCTGTTTTCAGGACTTAGCCGCCACTAGTTTTGCCACCATGGATGGACGATGGCCAAGGTGGGCTGGGTCCCTCTGGAAGGAGACAGGGCAGGTGTCGGAGGGTGTGCTGTCTCTCAGTGCAGAGCCAGCCTTTGTCTTCAGATGGGACTTGAATGACAAGGTCTGCACCTGTCCTCTTTCTGCTAAAGCTGTCAGGAGAGGATGTGTAGGGGGCAGTGGAGGGGTTTTGTCAGGGACATAGGCCATCTGGGCCAACTTTCTCTGGGCCTCAGTCGCCATGTCTGTAAATTGACAGGGCTGAACTCTGTGCTTTTTAAGGGTGTCCCTGCTTGAAGGGACACTTCCCTCCCCAGTGTCCTGGGTAGAGGGAAGAATCCCAGTGTGGGGACGGCAGCATCGATGAGGATGATATTTGTCGGACATTTGCAGTGTACCTGACACTGCTGAGCAGTCCTTATTTAATCCTCACCGCAATCTAACAAGAAAGGCACTATTGTTTTTTTGAGACAGAGTCTTGCTCTGTGGCTCAAGCTGGAGTGCAGTGGCGCCATCTAAGTTCACTGCAACCTCCACCTCCCGGGTTCAAGCGATTCTTCATGCTCCGCCTCCCTAGTAGCTGGGATTACAGGCACCTGCCACCATGCCGGCTAATTTTTTGTATTTTTAGTAGAGATGGGGTTTCACCATGTTGGCCAGGCTGGTCTAAAATTCTTGGCCTCAGGTCATCTGCCTGCCTTGGCCTCCCAAAGTGCTGGGATTAAAACTGCAAGTCACTGCACCCTGCTGGAAAGCGCTATTTTTCATCACCATTTTACAGATGAATTATCTTAATTTTGCAGAAGTCATGTATATTATTCAAAGTTGTATTTCTAGAAGTGGTGGCTGGGTAGGATTTGTATTTCAGGGTTGTTAGACCACAGAGCACACATTGCTAGCCTCTACGTTGTGCTTTCCAGCAGGACAAGCAGTACCTGCGAGCTCCTGAGAGCACCTGAGCTGAGAGCACTGAGGAGCACCCGGACCCAGTAACTTCTCTAAATCTCATGTGGGGGAAGATGAGACCCTGCCATGGAGCCATGTTCTATGTAGGTCATCACTGGTCAATAAAAAAGTCATCAGACAATGTCAAGTGTATATCTAGTTGATATTAAAATACACATTTGAAAATTTGGAAATCCTTTTTTAAACTCAATTTTTAAATTTCATTTTTAATATATTTAGAGTCTAAGTGCAGGATTCCCCATGCATATATTGCAGAGTGGTGAAGTCTAGGCTTATAGTGTGCTCATCACCTGAATAGTAAACATGGTACCCAAAGGCTGTTTTTTGTTCCTCCCCCCCGCCACCCTCCGCCACCTTTTGTAGTCTCCAAAGTCTATTATTCCATCTTATGTCCATGTATACTCACTGTTCAGCTCCCACCCACACATGAGAACATGTGGCATTCGGCTTTCTGTTTCTGAATTATTTTACGGAGGATAATGGCTTCCAGTTTCATCCACGTTCCTGAAAAGACATAATTTTTCATTCTTTTTTGTGGCTGAGGAGTATTACATTATATATATTTTATATATTACATATATATATATATTTTATATTATATACATATGTATATGTATATATAATATTTTATATTATATACATATGTATATACATATACATATATATGTATATATGTATTTTATATATTACATATACATATATATGTAATATATAAAATACATACACACACTATACATATATATACACACACTATATACATATACATATATATATATATTTATTTATTTATACATATAATGTTTCTTTATCCAGTCCTCTCTGTTGACAGACACTTAGGATAATTCCCTATCTTTGCTATTGGGAATAGTGCTTCAATAAACACACAAGAGCTGGTACCTTTTTGAGATAATAAACTATTTCCCTTGAGTGTCTACCCAATAGTGGGATTGCTGGATAAAATTGTGGTTCCACTTTTAGTTCTTTGAGAAATCTCCATTCTCTTTTCCATAGAGGTTGTACTAATTTACATCTACCATATATATGTATAAGTGTTCCCTTTTCTCTGAATGCTTGCCAACATCTATTGTTGTTAAACATTTTAGTAATAGGCATTCTGACTGGTGTAAGATGGTATGTTATTGTGGTTTCCATTTGCATTTCTCTAATGATTAGTTGATGTTGAGCATTCTTTCATATGTTTCTTGGCAACTTGTACGTCTTCCTTTGAAAAATGTCTGTTCATATCCTTTTCCACTTTTTAGTTGGGTTTTTTTTCATTGAACTCTTTGAGTTTCTTATAGATTCTTGATATTAGCCCTTTGACTGATAGATAGTTTGCAAATATATATATATTTCCATTCTGTAGGTTGTCTGTTTACTCTGTTGATTATTTATTTTGTGGTGCAGAAGCTTTTTAGTTTAATTAAGTTCCATTTGTCCATTTTTGGTTTCGTTGCAATTGCTTTTAAGGACTTAGTCATACATTTTTTGCCAAGGCCAACATCCAAAAGAGTTGTTCCTAGATTTTATTCTGAGATTTTTATATTTTGAGATTTTACCTTTAGGTTTAATCCATATTGAGCTGATTCTTATATATGGTGACAGGTAAGGGTCCAGTTTCTTTCTTCTGCATAGGGCAATCCAATTTCCCAGAGCCATTAAGTGAATACGGTGTCTTCCTCCAGTGTATATGTATTTTTGACTTTGTCAGAGATCATTTGGTTGTATATATGTGGCTTTACTTATGGGTTTGCTATTCTGTTTCATTGGCTTATGGGTCTATTTGTATAACTTTACCATGTTGTCTTGGTTATTGAAGCTTTGGAACAAACTTTGGAGTCCGGTAATGCGATGCCGCCACCTTTGCTCTTTGTGCACCTGATTGCTTTGGCTACTCAGGCTCTTTTTTTGTTTCATATGATTTTATGATTTGAGGATCTTTTTTTTTTCCAATTCTGTGAAAAAACAAGTTAGTAATTTAATAGGAATTACATTGGACTTCTGGGTTGCTTTGGGCAGCATGGTCACTTTAACAATGTTAATTCTTCCAATTTATGAGCATGGGAAACTTTTCCATTTGTTTGTGTGATCAATGACTTCTTTCATCACTGTTTTGTAATTCTCCTAATAGAGATACTTCATTTCTTTGTTTACATTTATTTCTAGGTATTTTATTTTTAAAGCTACTGTAAATGGAGTTGCCTTCTCAATTTGGTCCTCGGCGAGATTGTTACTGGTGTATAAAAATGTTACTGAATTCTGTACATTAATTTTGTATTATGAAATGTTACTGAATTCATTTAACAAATCTAAGAGTTTATTGGTGGAGTACTTAGAGTTTCCTACATATAGATCATCGTATCAGTGAATAGGAATAACTTGGCTTTCTTTTTTCTAGTTTGAATGCCTTTTTTTCTTTTGTCTAATTCCTGTGGCAAAGACTTTTAGTACTATGTTGAGTAAGAGTGATGAAAGTGAGCATCCTTGTTTTGTTTCAGTTCTTAGAGGAAATGCTTTTAACTATTCCCTGTTAAGTATGATCTTTGCTGTGAGTTTGTTGTATATGGCCTTTATTATGATGAGCTGATTCCTTCTATGCCTAGTTTTTTGAGGATTTTTCACAAGAAAGGATGCTGAATTTTATTGAAGTATTTTTGTGCCTATTGAGATAATTATATGGTTTTTGCCCTAAATTCTGCTTATGTGATGTATCATGTTTATTGACTACTGACTTGTGTATGTTGAACTATCCTTGCATCCCTGAGATGAATACCATGTGATAATGGTGTTGTATCTTTTTGATGTGCTGTTGGATTCAGTATGTTAGTATTTTTGTTACAGATGTGTTTGTGTTCATCAGAGGGATTGGTGTGTAGTTTTCTTCTTTTGTTGTGTCCTTTTCTGGTTTAAGTGCAAGGGTGATACTGGCCTTGTAGAATGATATAGGAAGAATTCTCTCCTTTCAATTTTTTAGAACAGTTTCAGAAGGATTGGAATTAGTTCTTTGTGTATTTGGTAGAATTCAGCTGTGAGCCCGCCTGGTCCAAGGCCTTTACTTTTTGGGAATTTATTATTATTATTATTACAGATTCCATAGACCTACTCATCATTGGTCTGTTTTAGATTTCTACTTCTGCCTGGTCTGATTTCAGGATGTTGTGCGAAAACTTGAAAAGCTACAATCCAAACTTGTGTGATGCATGAAAGAAAAGCAAAGTATTGAGCAGAGTGCTGGGAGCTTTGTGTGGTGGTTTGTTTTTATTTTTTTCAGCCTTATCCAAATGTTTGCAATCATGAAAACTCTGAGTCCAAGCCTCTGGGCTCACAGGTACCCTGCCTGTGACAGACCCAGTGTGAGGTGGGCAGAGCAAGACCCATTTTATTAGTGCATTTGCTTGGCTACATGGCAGGCTCTTTTGACAGGTCAGATTTCTTGTACATCCCCATGTGGAAGCTGTGGCCCTTTGATGCACTATTTAGACTGAGTACCAATTAAAGCTTTCAGTGAGCTCAGTGCTGGCAGCCTACAGCCTCTTAGTTACCTGGGGTGAGCTATTAAATAAAGGATTGCTGCCGAAGTGCCATGCTGACAACCATTCACAGCGGCTGGCCAGTCCCTGTCCTGCCCGGCCATCTGTGCACCTAAGGTCCAGAAAACATGGACAAGCTACCCAGAAAGAGGTTTGGTCTAAAGAGAATTGTATCTACAGTTGAGGGAATTTTATGAATTTCCAATCTCAGGCTGCAAATTCAGTGAATTATTTTTCTGGGTACTCAAATATATTAATATATTTTATTATAACTTTGTACTATATATTAACAATTTAAACTCTCTCTTGTAGGGTGTAATCTTCATCAGGGCAGGATCTATGCCATTTAGGAGCAATATTTGACATCAATTAGGGGCTTATTATGTGCCAAGCCCTTACAAAATGCCACACACACACACACACACACACACACCTTCCCAAACCCTGAGAACTATTCATATCCACATTTTATAGTTTTTAACAATGGCTATAAAGAAGCATTGGGCCTGTCTGGAGTCACTCAGATGGTAAGTGATGGGGTAAGAGTTTGGCCAAGGTCCCTTGGACTGCAGATCCTCTGGGATGTGTTTCCTGTGTGGTTTACTCTCCCTCTCACAATGTCCTGTTGGTAAAAGTGAAAATTAACATCTATGCAGTGCTTACTATGAGTTGGATGCTGTCTTGTGTGTTTTGAGGAGTGTGCTGTTAATTTTGTTCCCCTTGCATATTTGAGAAAGTTGAGGTGTATTTGCACACCTCATTTGGGCTAACTTATCCAGAGTACTGCAGCTTGTGTCAGAGACAGGATTTGAGCCAGAAAACCTGGTACCAGAGGCCATCCTCAAAACTTCCCTGCTGCCACAGCTCTTCAGGGATGTTAAGAATGTCTGTGAAGCTTATATTTTAGCACAAAAATGGTTGATTGGTCCGGAAATTCATGTGGCAATTATTAACATCGATAAGCTTCCTCTGTCCCTCCATGTTTATAAGCAGACCTTCCATACAGATTTACATAAAGATGCTTTCTTCCATGACCTAGTTGATTTTGGATTCCTGAGTTATGAGGAAGTTACCTCTGGGAGGTTCACGGGCTTTGAGTATTGGAGCCTTTGATTTGTGTGAGGATCAGCTGCTCCTGAGGATCAGCTGCTCCTGCTACTGACTATGTAGCTTGCTCTGTTATTGAGTATTACTGATCTGAGGGTCAGATTTCTCAAAGACCTGAGAGCTCTGAAAACAGGGCCCTTGCTCCTGGACAGTAAAGAGAACTGATGGAAAGGCTGGCTGTTAGACCAAATAGACAGTCAGCACTTTCAGAAACTCTGGAAGAGTATGATGGCTGTTTGGGCAAGAATTGTGGTGGAGACAGAGAGAAGCACATAAATATAAGGGTTGTTTAATAAGAACTTAGTAATGGACTGACTTATGGGTGAGGGAAAATGAGGAAATCAGGGTTCTGAGTTTCTAGCCTGTGTTACTAGATGAAAAGCCATTTATTTTAATTTGTTAGGAAACAGTACAGAAAGTGGGCTCATTTCAGAATAAGACAGGAAAGATTGTACACTCTGTTGAGTGCTTGTGTTTCAAGTCTCTTGAAACGTCCAGGTAGAGAAACCAAGGAGGCCATGGGACACAGGGGTCTGAAGCTCAGAAGAGAGGTCTGGACTGGAGACAGCATTAGTGTGTCATTTAAATGCGGTGGTGATGGAATCCCCAGGCCTGTATGACACACTCTAGGAAAAACGCTGAGTGAGAAGAAAAGCAGGCTTAGAATCCAGTTTTAAAGAGCCCAACGTAGGACGGTCAGGCAGAAGAGAGTGAGCCTGCCAAATAAACAGCAACAGTAATCATCCCGTTCCGTCTCTAGGGCTCAGCTGATCTCCCTCCTCCCACCTATCTCACCAAGTTAGCCCTGAGTAGACGTGGAGTTGGGCGGGGAGCTGAGCCTCTCCCTAAGAACGAGGCAAGGAAGAGAGCAAACAGCACCAGACAGGTGGCCCGATGTGAAAGGAGAGCCTTGGTAATTTTTGTCTAAAGGTCACTAGACTAACCTACCAACATGGCTGTTTTTAATGTACAGAAAATGGTTCTTCCTTCTGGAACATGGTTCTGCCTCTGCTATAACAAGGTAGCTGTAGTAAAAAACAGCCATATTCTTTTTTATTTATTTCCACAGTAAGTCCTTGACCCAGCCTCGGCCAGGCAGAGACCTTCTGGGGTTTCCTTATTTTTCCATGAGCCCTATGAGAGCCCATGTCTGCACCCTGCAGGGCCCAGTGTGAGGTGAGTGCCGAGGCATTGCCATGCAGATGCTGTCTGAGAGATGAAGGTCATTCTCCACGAAGCGGAGAAAATGCCTAGTGTCTTCACCACCCAAGCCACTGAATCAAGTCACTCCCGAGACTCAACTGTATTCCAGACCTTCATGGAGTTTGATGACTTACAATAAATGCTGTTTTTTTACCCTGACACTCTCCTGTGTTAGATCTCAAGCACATATACTTTAAAGTGTCCTGATGCATAGCTACAATAGGCCCTCTGTATCCACGGGTTCTACATCCACACGTCGAAAGTATTCAGAAAAGCAGTAACATATAACAATTAAAATTATTCTAATAAAAACCATGGTATAACAAGTATTTACACAACATTTGTGTTGTATTAGGTATTATAAGTACTCTAGAGACAACTTAAAGTTTTTGGAAGAATGTGTGAAGGTTGTCCGCAAACACTACACCATTTGATATTAGAAACTGGAGCATCTGCAGATTTTGGTATCTGGAAGTTCTTGGCATCAGTGCCTCATGGATACAGAAGACTGGCTGTATGTGCTGAGTAAAATGGTCACACTCTTGGCTAAGGGTGCTGCTTTGTGTCGCAGCAAGCTCTGATGGCGATTGTAAAGTGGCTAAAGAGGGTGAGCACCGGCTCCCAGGAGGCCCCCAACAGTTCTGGCTGCAGGTATCCTCTCCAGGAAGTGTGATCTGCCCTGGGATGGGTGGCAGGAGTCCTGTCAGGGAGGGGGCAGATGTGTGTGGTTCTATGAATGGCCACAGGTTATGTTTTGTGAATCTGCATCTGGAGATCCCATTGTCTCTTACAACTACTGAGCCTTGAAGAAGATACCACTTTACAGAATAGTCTGAGTTCTGTTGAATCATTGGAGTAAATTGCTCAAGTCACTCAACTAGAAGGTGAGAGGGAGATGCCTCCAGCTGGAAGAAGAGCAGATTCACAGCCAGGGGCCACCCTCTAACCCTGGATTCCCCGCTGGGAGCCATACCATGCACACAGGTGAGCAGAACATGACAGAGAAAGGGTCTGTGTGTGGTGGGCGGGAGAGGTTGTGAATAAATGCAGAGTAATGCAGAACAAAACTTCTGAATAAAATATTTTTTCTCTTAATTATCTGAGCTTACTGCAAGCTGAGTCATGCAAATGCAGTTGATGTAATTCATAGGTCGTGTGAAGGCAGAAAAGATTGAGAGCTAACATGCATTTTATTGTCAACCGTGTACCCTGGGGCATCACTTGGCCCTGGCCTCTATGTCCTTAGTGTTCCCAATGATCCGGCAAAGAGAGCACTGTCATTCCCGCTCTGCAGCTGAAAACAGGCTCAGAGGAGCCAGTGACGTGGCCAAAGTCCCCACAGGAAGGAGGCAGAACCAGGACTTACTTAAATGGCGGTCACCTGTCTCTAAATCTGGAAATTCTTCTGTTTCCACACTGGCCGCCTAACCCTGCCAGGGGCGTCTCTGAGCTGAGAAACACACAGAGGGTATGAGGTGACCGTGTGAAGCTGGCCCCCTCTCTGCCAGCTGACACCGCATCCTCAGGCTTCAGCTGGACTCCCTCCCTCTGGCTGCGTCCCTGGGCCCCTGTGCCTACTGCAGGCTTTCATGCGTGACATTCTCCATCTCCCGAGCAGCTATTTCTTCTCTTTCACCGTTTTCCCTTTTCTCTCACTGAAATACTTGTGTTTTGGTCTTAATCTTTCCCTGCTTTCCCACAGTTCCCCCACATGCACAGAAGCTTCTCCGTTGTTCTCTTTCCTTTCTCATGGCCTTTCTCTTCCCCACTGGTGTGTTCTCTCTGTTGTCATTTTCCTGCACCCTCACCTTCCTCTTCCATCTTTTGCCTCCTGTCTAACTGCACTCCTCTCTCTCTATGCCCTCAGTCCCAGGTTTCCCTCTTTCAGCAGGTCCTCAAGGAGTCACCAGATAGTCCTGGTTGGTAAGTCAGGTTGGGGAGAAAAGGGAGAGGGATTTATTCAGAGTCAAGGTTGGGCAGTTTCACACATCAGAATCCCTCAGGGCTTTGGCCCAGGCCTGCTGTACACCTGAACAGCAGCTGTACCTGTCTGGGCCCATGTAACTAATGTCCTCGGGGGTGCAACCTGGCATAGAACGGATGTGCTCAGGGCCTGCTCCTCACAATTCTGCCGAGGTTCCTGCCAGTGCACTTGTAAACAGAAGAAAAGCGGATCCTCTTCAGGAACTCCTGGCCCATCTGGGCTCAGATTTATTGGTGTTTATTTGGAACAATTACATGATCATCTTCTTCTCCCCCTTGGTGATGAACCACGCGTTCTTGTAGAAAGAAAGCCAGAGGTTCTTCTGTGGCTAATTTTGCTGATACGGTCTCCAAGAAATGAGGTGTGAATTGAAGATACTTTTTATCTGAAGAACTAGAAAACTTCTAATACCCTGGCACCTGTAAAAAAAAAAAAGCCAGGAAGTAGAAAGGGGGTGTGGGTGAGATTGGCAAGGGGAAGGGCTCCTGTACTCAGGCACGGCATAAAGATGAGCCAGCAATCACTGGACAAGGCTGGGTTCACTTTAGTTCCCTTCCCCAGGGTTTATTAGTTCTTGTCTGGAAGACTCAGCAGTTTTGTTTTACCCCACTAGCCTTTAGATACATGGTAATTCTCCTGAGACATGCTACTGGATATACTGCTGCTCCCCCTAGAACTGGGATGTCAGCAATACATCTATTTAGATTTGTTTAATTTTAAAATTATTACTGTCAGAAATACTAGTAATAGTGGTAAAATTAATGTAGGAGCTTATTAATATCTTATAGGACATGAAAACCTTTTTCTTCTGTCCCGTTAGGGAATGGGCATGAGAGTGAATCCAAAGCTTGAGGACAGGATCCCGGACTCCAGGCACAGAGCGCCAGGTAGGTCCTCCCCATAAAATATCCAGACATCCAGGCTCGAGGGATGTATGCCTTCCTGAGGCCATAGGAATTCACAATGACAGCACCCAGGGAATGCAGTGGAGGACATCAGGTCCCTCATCAGGGAAAAAACTATAAAGATGCAGGAACTGAGAAGCAAGATTTATCAATGCAGTGAAGACTATGGCCTCACGATTGCTTAAAAGAAAATCAACCTATTATTTATTCCCAAAGGTTTGAATGTTTGTGACCCCTACAAAACTCCTAAGTTGAAACCTAACCCGTAGTGCAGTAGTGTTGGAAGTGAGGCCTTTAAGAGGCAGCTAAGTCATGAGGACAGAGCTATCATGAGTGGACCAATGTTGTTAGGGAAAGAGCTCACAGAAGTGTGTGCTCACAGAAGTGTGTGCTCACAGAAGAGAGTTCACTGACTTGCCCTTTCACCTTCTGCATTTGATGACACAGCAAGAAAGCCCTCGCCAGACGCCGACAGCTTGATCTTGGACTTCCCAGCCTCGATAACTGTGAGAGAACAACCTTGTGTTTATTAGGAATTACTTGGTTCCAGGTATCCTGCGAGAGCTGCATAAAACGCACTAGGTCACCATCCCATCTTGAAATTGAGCCAGAGTTGCTGCCCACTGATCTCACTAGGTCATAAGGGATTAGGACAAGGATGTGCTAGTGCTCTTCAAAGTACCTCAGATATAATGGGGGCCAAAGAGCTTCTTGAAACACACATAAAATATCAGCAATGCTGGCTCTATTCCCTTCACCTTCCTCTTGTAGCCCCACAGGACCCAGAAGCCAGCAGCCGTCCTGGAGATGAAGGTGCAGCTCTTTTGACTGCTCTCTCCAGAAGCAAGAACCTGTCCTTCTGGGCCCTGCAGCTCTCCCTGCCCTGGGCTGCTCTTGGCCCCCTCTGCCACATCCCAGGTAAGGACCATGAGCAGAGGTGTGAGCCTGCAGCGACTCAAGGTGGGAGGAGCTCCCATGAGGAACAAGAGACGCTTGTCCAGGGCTCCAGTGTGTAGGCACCAGGTCAGCTGGCCCCTACCACACTCTAAATGACCGTACCTCAGCCCTGGTCCCATGGGGAACTGAAGTGCTTTCACTAACTGCTGTGCCTACTATAAAATCAAGGAGGGGAAAAGGTTACTAACATGATGAGCATTTGTGTTTTATTTGTTGGGAAAAACTCTTAGTTACAAAAATGTTTTCTTCCCACTGACCCCACTGTGGTCCAGGTGACTTTGAAAGCCAACTTACTTTTCTCCTGTGACGAGGGCCACACAGCTCCTAAACCAACCCTTGTATATGTTTAAAAATGTTTTGCATCTGGACTTAGGCCAAGCAGCGGCGAGAGGAAGCGTGGCCTAGAACAGGGCTTGCCGCTCAAAGTCCAGGCTTCTGTGCTGGTGGTGGCTCTGAGGAAGGCCCCGAGAGGCCACTTTCCTGCAAAGCCTCTGAACTGTGCCTCAGCCACAGGCTCAGCCACTTGATGTGGGTAGTTTTTCCCAGGGAGGGCAATCGGCTGAGGTCCAAGGAAGGCGAGGGTCAGTAAACAAGGCACTGAGCCACGGTCCTCAGTGTGCTGTGGTCAGTGATGGAGTAGGAAGTACAGGCTCTGACCATGCCACTCCTTGCAGGACGCTTCTGGTTCATTCATTCATTCATTCATTCATTTGAACATGCTGTCGGTGCCAGGTGCTGTGCGAAGCCTGGTTCTAGAGAGCATGTTTACTGAAACCTTGTACATCTAAGCTTGGCTCCTTGATGCTCAGCTGAGTCACTTTGACCTTGGCTTTTTCATAAACTCCTCTAAGCCTATTTCTGTAACTCTAAAAAGCTTTTAATTGCACCGTGTACTTTGGAAGTCTTAATTAAGTTAATGAATGTCAAAAAGTAGTCACCGTAGTGTCTAGCAAGGTGTAAACAAAAGGTAAAGAGCCAAGAATCAGATGAGCAATCCAAGTACATCCTTTTAACTTCACGTCACTGAAAGAGGCATTAAGGAGGGCAGGAAAGACTGTCTTAAATTGCCAGCACCATCCCTTCCTCATCTTCCAGCAGCAGGAGACTTTGTTGGAGGAGGGATAGAGCAGTGATTGGAGACTCTGCACTGGAACTCAGCGCTGCCCTGTCACAGTGGAAAGCAACGCTGAGCAGAACTCAGCCTGCACCCACAGAAAGAGCGTGTACATCAGTCCCAGCCTGGGTGAGTCTCCCATCCCAGGTGTTGGAACTTCAGTTTTGGCAAGCTTCGCACCATGAGCTCAAGTGCTCTGGGGCTCTACATAAACCCGAAAGGCAGTCTAGGCCACAGGACTGAAATTCCTAGGCAAGTCCTAGTGCTGTGCTGTGCTCAGAGCCCTCGGATGAGGGGGACCCAGGACCTGGGAAGATACTAGCCCAGGTGGTAAGGGAGCGCTCGCACCACGCCCCCTACAAGCCCAGGCAGGTGAGCTCACAGCAGTAAGTGACTCCTTCTTACCGCTTGACAAGGGCAGAGGAGAGAAGAAAGAGGACCTGCTCTTGCATCTTGGACACCAGCTCAGCCACAGTAGACTAGGGCACCGGGTGGAGTCATCAGGCCCCTGTTTCAGGCCCTAATTCCTGGACTACATATCTAGACACACCCTGGGCCAGAAAAGAGCCTGCTCCCTTGAAGGGAAGAGCCCAGTCCTGGCAGAATCCATCACTGCTAACTGGAGAGCCCACAGGCCCTGAAGCGCCAGCAGCAACACCCAGGGAGTACACCGTGGGCCTCGGGTGAGACTCTGACATGTGCTCGTTTTAGGGACCCACTCAGCCACAGTGGGGTACACCACCAAATGGGCTCTCTGGGTCTCTGATTTCAGGCCTTGGCTCTTGAATGGCATTTGTGGGGCCTGCCCTGGGTCAAAGGGAGCCCACTGCCCTGAAGGGTGAGTCCCAGGCCTGGTGGTATTCACTACAAGCTGACTGAAGGGCCCTTGGGGGCTAGACAGAGCACTAGGTACATTTGTAAGGTTTCTGACTCCAGGCCCTGGCTCCTGGATGGCCTCTCTGGACCTTCCTGGGTCCTGGAAGAACCTGCCACCCTGAAAGGAAGGACAGAAGCCTGGCTGGCTTTGCTACCTGCTGACTCCTACGGTCTTGAGTGAAAATAGCAAACAAAGTACCCAGGTAGCAGTTAAAACAGGCCTTGGGTGGGACCTTGTGATGCCTGGCTTCAGATCAACATTGATGGGCTTGGACAAGATCTGCAAGAAGTGTCTGGGTGAACAGGCAGAGAATCTTGTCCTCGTTTCTCACTTTCTTCCAAACAAACAGTCTCCTTCTCTGTTGCGCTGTCTAAAGCCGGGGGAGGGGCGACAAGTATCCCTCTGGCCGCCACCCCTGGGACTGCGCTGAGTCAGATCTGAAGCCAGCGCATCACTGTGATGCTAGGACACCCCTTCCCATACAGCTTGGAGCTCGTGGTTCGTTCTCAGTTTCCAAACGCTCCACGTGCTCTGTGTTCATGTGTCTCACCAGCATCACCACGTCATGCAGGATCCGTCACCAAGCAGCCCACACGCCGGTCATGTCACCTTCGACACTTGCTTAATTCCTCTGAATCTCTCTCTCCTTGAAATACAGAGAAAAGCAACCATCCCTCTCACCTTCCCAAACTGATAAGAAATCAGTTTCATTTGATAAGAAATCAAATGAACAGTAGAACTGTGGTATTTTAGCATTGAAAGAAAACTCAGTAATATCCAACCACTCAATTTCCAGGTGGTGAAACAGGGTTCTGAGAAGCTCAGAGAGCTCCTTTCCCCAGCTACAGAGCTAGCAATGATAACTAAAGCTATATTAAACTTACTGTAGCTATACTTAGGTGGTGATTCACTTATGGAGCATTTTTACATAACTAATTTAATCATTGCTCATTCACAAATAAGTCCCTGCTCCATGCCCAGCCTGTGCTAGGCAGGGGGGTGAAGAAGATCCACACCAAGCTCCACCCTCTTGGAGACGTGGCATCTCAAGGGGAAGTGGCATGAGGCCCTAATACAAGAGTGAGAGACACAGCAGTGCCGGGGAGCACACAGCAGGGGCTGGGGCCAGGGAAGGTCTCAGACAGATGAGGTCAGTGAGAGCCCTGGGCTACAGACAGGAGACTTTTAGGTGAGATGACAACCAAATTCAAATGGTACCTGTGGTTTTCAACCCCAATGTCGGGCTGTCTCTGCATCAGTATCATGCAAAGTGAGCAGAGAGGAGTCGGGGGAGGATTCCTGGTGTTCCCCAGGCCGAGACAGCTCAGATCTTGGAAGGACTCTGGGAAGGGAGGTAGCTCAGGGCAGTGATTGGGACACAGATGGGCCAGACTGCCCAGGCCCACGTCCTGGCTGACTCCTTTCTAGCTGTGTGGCATGGATGATTGCGACAACCTTGCTGTGCCTCGTTTTCTCATCCGCAAATGGGTAGAATAGGGCAGCTACGAGCGGGAGGGAAACTTCCAAAGGCTTAGACCATGGCCTGGTATGTAGCCAGTGCAGCAAGAGTATTGGATGATGAACCCTCGTGCCCCCACTGGTGAGATAAGAATGGTTATTTCATGCCGGAGTTGACATCCACATTTTAAGGAAGAAAGTGGAATCTAAGTGGATCAGAGGAAGCATTGGGTTTGGATGGAGGCTAAGGAAGGCAGAGGGCAGCTGTGTCAGGAGGAGCGGAGACATGGGAAGTTCAGAGCTGGCCTGAGTCCTGATGGGAGAGCCGTGGGTTGGGCCACACACTGCCGTCTCGCCTCTGGCTGGGGAGACCAGAGGCCCCGGCCCACTTCGCACTGGGGGTCCTTTCCTCTTGGGCTTCACATGCTGTTCAGATGCAGCTGGAGCTGCCCGGGAATGTCCAGCTCATTTCATCACACTCAGCTCTGGGGGAGGGGCCTGCCACAGAACATCCACGGAGACTTGTCTACAGCTGCGTTTTTGGTTTTAGATTGGTTTTCTAACTTATTTTAACTTCCAGATGAAAAGTGATATTTTGCCAGATGGTGGCAGGCTAGGCTTTGTAGCCAAGGCCCGCCAGGTTGTGGCCAGCTCTGAGGGAAGAGTGTACTCAATCCTGGCCCGGCCGTCACACGGAGCAGCTTGCAGTGTTTCCAGGCTGCTCAAGGCCAGATAGCAGGCTGAGTTGGCTGCCCTGGAGGTTGGGGTTCCCAGGTGCCCCAGTGAAGGAAGCAGAGCTCCACCCTGCTGAACTCAGACAGCATCTGGAGCCAGGCCCCTGACTCAGAGACAAGTGGGGGAGATTGAAGAGGAGCCTGGAACCGTCCTAAAGAAGCGGGGCAGCTGATCCGTGAGGGGAGCAGGATTACGGCTGAGACCCTGGAGAAGCAACTGTCGCTGAGGGGGTGTTCCCACCACCTGTGGTGTGCTCACAGAAGGTGACCTTGTGAAGTGTACTTTTATTTATTTATTATTTTTTAAATTATACTTTAAGTTCTGGGGTAAATGTGCAGATATTGCAGGATTGTTACATAGGTATACACGTGCCATGGTGGTTTGCTGCATCCATCACCCCGTCCTCTACATTAGGTATTTCTCCTAATGCTATCTCTCCCCAATCTCCCCACCCACTGCTATCCCTCCCCGAGCCCTCCAGCCCCGGCAGGCCCCGGTGTGTGATGCTCCCCTCCCTGTGGCCATGGGTTCCCATTGTTCAACTCTGCTTATGAGTGAGAACATGCAGTGTTTAGTTTTCTGTTCTTATGTCAGTTTGCTGAGAATGATGGTTTCCAGCTTTATCCATGAATTTTGGGTTTTCACATAAAAAATATAACAACTTCTTTTTTCTTTTTTTTGAGATGAAGTCTTCCTCTGTTACCCAGGCTGGAATGCAGTGGTGCAATCTTGGCTCACTGCAACCTCCAACTCCCGGGTTCAAGCGACTGTCTTGCCTCAGCCTCCCGAGTAGCCAGGATCACAGGAGTGCACCACCATGCCTGGCTAAATATTTTGCATTTTTAATACAGACAAGTTTCACCATGTTGGTCAGGCTGGTCTCGAACTCCTGATCCCATGATCTTCCTGCCTCAGCCTACCAAAGTCCTGGGATTAAAGGCGTAAGGCACTGTGCCTGGCCAACAATATTTCTAAAAGTCAAAAGATATAAGAATTTGAAGACACACGTCAACTGTATTCTTTATTCCTACCAGTTGCAGAGTTAGCCCATCATTAACACAGAGTTAACAGTGAGGAAGGCCACATTTTGGTGATCTCTGTGACAGCTGAAGCTCTGGTTTCCTGGAGGTGTCTCCACCTACAAGCACAAGGGGGTAAAGAGACTCAGCAAATAGAGGAGGCGATGTGCCTGCTAATCTGTTCCCCTGCATTCTGCCAGGAAATAAGCCATCTACAAAAATGTGACATGAGAGGAACAACAAATGCCATGACAAGCACCAAAATGACAGCCAGGCCAGAAGCAGGTCATCTCCTCCTTCAGAACTGCCCACAGCCTGGTGGGGTTTGCCTGATACTCAGCCAGCTCCTGCTTGGGGAGGCCTCCCCGATGACTATGTGGGCAGCTTACCTGGGGCGTCCCAGCCAGGATTCCGCACATTGCCAAGGCGAGGAAGAGCCTTGGGTCCTCCGCTGTGGCACAGGTGTGGACCCGGCAAGCTTCGTGTGCATGGGCAAATTTATAAAGATGGACAAGGTAATATTTGAATTTTTAAAGTTACTTACAAATATTTTAAATTTTAACATTTCATATTTTTTTCATAACATGACATAAAAATTAGAAGCATAAAAATAAACTTTGGGAGGCCAGGGTAAGAGGATCACTTGACCCCAAGAGTCTGAGACCAGCCTGAGCAACATACTAGGACCCAAGCTCTACAAAAACAATAATAATTTTAAAAAAATTAGTCAGGGTAGTCGTGCAAGCCTATAGTCTTAGTTGCTTGGAAGGTTTAGGTGGGAGGATTTCTTGAGCCTAGGAGTTCAAGGCTGTAGTGAGCCATGATCGTACCACTGCATTCCAGCATGGGCTACTGAGAGAAACCCTGTCTCAAAAAGTGAAAAAAAGCAAACAAAAATACAACTATGCCAAAACATTTAAATCTCTGATTAGCAATCTGCCTTTGATCCATCCCTGCAGGTGACTACCATAATTTCTGGACATTTAAAAATACTTTCCCATCCCTGTTTATTCCTAAGTAATATATTGTATGCCTGTATTTTAACTTTGTGTGAATGGTATCACATTATCAGTATCTGTATCATGATTTATTTAATTTATTTTTGTTTATTATATCATTTCTATGATCATATCATAGTCCATTTTGAATTAATGGACCTCAAATTATTTATCACACACTCATGAACCCTATTAGTCAGTTTTTCCCTTAACAAATGATTTCAGGGTTCTAGTGGCTTCTAACAACAAACACTGACTCATACTCCCCAGGGCCAGCTGGGGCTGTGGGGGCTGAGCAGGTTTGAGCTCCACTGGGCCCAGCCAGATTCTGGGTTTCTGGGCAGCTGTATTTTTAAAATTTGTATAAATGTATGTGGTGTTGGCCAGGCACAGTGGTTCCTGCCTGTACTCCCCGCACTTTGGGAGGCTGACATGGGAGGATCATTTGAGTCCAGGAGTTCGAGAACAGCCTAGGAAGCATAGTAAGATCTTCCATGTCTGCACAAAGTTTTAAAAGAAAGAAAATTAGTTGGGTATTGTGGCAAAGGCCTATAGTCACAGATACTCAGGGGACTAAGGTAGGAGGATCGCTTGAGCCCAAGAGTTCAAGGCTGCAGTGAGCTGCATGCTGTGTTACCTGCACAGATTGCATAATAGTCCAGTCAGGGCTTTTAGGATACCCATTGCCCAAATACCCGACATGTACCTATCAAGCAGTTTCTCGTCACCCACCCTGCTCTGGCCCCGCCCCGGAGGCCACACGAAGCCACATCAGCACATGTCCGGCTTCTGCCTGCATCAGATCTGCAGATCTGACCCATGTGGCAGAGCATGGCCTGGCCAAGTCCGTCACCAACAGGATGGAAATGTGCTCTGGCAGGAAGAACTGCCAGGTCACATGGCAAAGGTGGATAATCCTGATATTCTGCAGGGTGGCAAATGGGGAGCGGTGCCCGGTCTACCTTGCACTCCTGTACACGGTTAGCGGAGTGCGCAGGGGAGCTTGTTCCTTCTCGTGAGGGTGAAACTCACCTGTCCTACAGCCCAGCCATCCACTGCAAGGCATGTACTCCGCAGAGATGCACACACGAGCTCCTTAGGAGGCACAAGCACCTTTATCTGCGTTATTCTTATCAGTCTCTTCAAAAATATCTTAGGTTAGGTATTATTCTTCTCAGTTTATAAATGAGAACATTGGGATTCAAGAAGTTTAAGTAATTTGCTAAGAAATGAAGAACCCAGGACCTAAAGACAAGGTCTCTGAGTTAGCCAGTGCCCTTGGCTCGGTCCCATGATGCTCTCCTGCCTTGGCACATGGTCCTGGGGCTAAGAGCAGAGACTCCACTGCATTACTTACCTGGCAGACAGAGGTTGCTACTCACTATTCCAGTCCTGGGGTCTCATTCTTCTGGGATTAAACTGGGAAACAAAGCTGAAGAAGTCATGTACCCAGAAGTCATGATGACTTAAGACAAAGCATCTGGATGTTTGGAGCCCAACATTTCGTCACCTGAAGTGTCCCTTTTTCATGCAGAGTGGGATCCCTGGGAGCCTCAGCAAATGAGCTCCCCACCAGGAAGGTCCAGGTGTTGCCTTCAGGACTTGTGATCACATCCCTGCTTCTGCCATTGATCACAGAACCAGAGAGAAGTATTTTTGAGAACTGGTAATATTTAGATAACAGGGCATAGCTAAGAGAGCCCTGGGGCAGGCGCTGGCTTCCTGTGAAGCTGGACGACAGAGATCCTGTCTGACTCTGCTGCAAAAGCTCATGAAGGCGACTTGGAGAAAACAGAGGAAAGAGGGATATTAACTCCTGCTGACACCCCAGGGCGTCCACTCGGGGCTCTCTGTTTACACACAGGAAGCAGATGGTCAGAAAGGCAGGGCAGTATGAGAAGCAAGGCTGCCCAAGGCCAGACCCCAGGTTGCCTTGGATGAAGCCCAAATCCCATCATAATGGCAGAGTAACAGCCGTCCTTGCTGGTCGCTGAGCTTCCCTGAGACACAGTGACGGGCCTTTTGTGGGTCGAGTGGAGTCCTTGAGCCACCTTCCAGGTCTTCTCGAGTTTACAGAGGGCTCTATCACCCAGAAGCATCGACAGAGGAGCGAACCCAGCTCTCCGGGATGCCTGCAATGGGGCGGCAGTGAACAAATGCAGTGGCCACAAGGTCAGCCAGGGTAAGACAAAAATAATAATGGGACAACTCCAGGTAAGTGAATCATGCATTAGTGGTGACTGCCCAAAACATAAATTACTTCCGGGGAAAAGTAACAAATTCTACCAGAATGTGCCGGACCCTTTCTAGCAGAGGCGGCTCCAGGAGGGAGAGTTTGCCATCAGCTTGGCCAATTACTTGCTGAAATTAGTAGGTGTTCCTGAAGACAAGTTCATCTGGATGTGAAGTAAATTTCCATAACCATCATAATCCTCCAATGATATGCATTTATGACCAAGAAGGATAAAACCTGGAAAGACCAGGGTCACTGGGCAGCCATGAAGTGTAGGAAGTCCCTTGGGAAAGTCTGGTGGAGCGGGCAGCAGGAGGGCAGGGCTTTCCAGCTGTAGCATTCTCCTGATGTTCCTAAGGAAAGGTCTGAGGTCCTCACGCTTGCATTTCCACTGCTCCAGCCTCTTTGGGTGCAGCCCACATTGCGCTCAGGAGCAGCCCCTCATCCCCCGCACCCACTGGTGGACAGACACCCTTCAGCCAAATGAGACAGACATGGAGGAGAATAAGGGTCAAAGGCACCTCACAAAGTGTGCAGGGCTCGGCACCAGGAGCGTTTCCAGGGGAACAGGGGAAGCGAGCCTCCTCTCCGCAGTTCCCCTGGAGAGAAGAGCAAGGCCTCTCCCTTCTGGCTGCTGGGCTGAGCTTTATTTCCTCCTTTGTCTGAAATTAATAGATTGAAGGCAGAGATTTAATCTTTGCAAATCAAGTTCCTGAACGGTTTTCTGGAGCCTGCTAGGCCAATCTGGCATTCTCTGAGAATGTAATACAACTTCTGTGTTTCTCTAATGCCTCGGGATGTGGGGGAAGCAGGCAGCGTGCAGCCCTCAGAGCAGCATGAAGCCCCCAATCTCGTGTCTGTCTTCATGGATCAGGCCTCTCGTGCAAAGCAGCTCTCCTATCAGTGGGCATATCAGCAGATACATCAGGCCCCTTCCCATAACTGTTTCTTTCAAAGGTAGAGTTGACAGGACAGCCCAGAGCCAGGCTCACCAAACGATTCGTCTACAGATTAAACATCCCAATTCACATTCTGTAGGTTTTGTGTTTGTGGGAATATGTATAAATGGAAAAGTTGATTCTAAAATTCTTATGAAAATACAACTTTTAAAAATAAAAACTAAAAGGAAACAAAAAGTAAAAAATAAAATTCTTATGGAAATGCAAAAATACATGATTAACATTCTTGAAGGAAAAACAAGCTGAAAGGCTAGCACAAACAAATACTAAGATCTGTTACAAAGCTCACTGATTAAGATAGCATGCTATTTATTGGGGCAAGGACAGACAAACTTACCAATATGTTAGAATAGAGTCCAGAACTGCTCTATGCCTATGGGGTTCCTGGATCTGTAACAGAGGTGACATTATGATAGCACTTTTCAATAAGTGGCACCAGGACACATAGATGTGAAAATGCACTTGCCTGGAAATATGAAGTGAGATAATCACTTTGCAAAGCTCCTTGCAGCTATACTAAGTCCATGCATGTGTGAGCCAACAACTCCACTCCTAGATATATACTCAACGGAAATGCAAACACATGCTTTCTAAACAATGGATCCAAGAACCTTCCCTTTATTAATAGCTATTAACTAGAAACTACACAAATGTCCTTCAGTAAGAGAACAATGAAATACACTGTGGCATAGTCATGCAATTTAATACTACATGGCAAGACTAAGGAACCCTCCACACCCATGCACAATAAGCGCAGTGAACACATACACACAAATGCAACAAAAAAAAGCCATAGAAGAATGCATGTGGGCATGATTCTTTTTTTTTGAGACAGAGCCTCACTCCGTCGCCAGGAGCCAGACTGGAGTGCGCGCAATCTCGGCTCACTGCAATCTCTGCCTCCCGGGTTCAAACAATTCTTCTGCCTCAGCCTCCCAAATAGCTGGGACTACAGATGCACACCACCACACCCAGCTAATTTTTGTATTTTTAGTACAGACGGGGTTTCACCAGGTTTGCCAGGATGGTCTCGATCTCTTGACCTAGTGATTCGCTCGCCTTGGCCTCCCAAAGTGCTGGGATTACAGGCGTGAGCCACCGCGCCCGGCCTGATTCTATTTTTATAATCTACAAAGACAGCCAATCTAACCTGTGGGGACAGAGGTCAGGACAGTGGGGCCCTCGGTAGGCAGGGCTGTGGGCAGCACAGGATGGCTTCTCGGGGCACTGGCAATGTCATTATTCTTGGTCTTGGTGCTGATGCAGAGATGTTCATGGTATAAAAATGCATTAGGCAATAAAGGATATTCAATTAGCAAAAGGAGGAAGTCAAATCATCTCTATTTGCAGATAACATGATTGTATATTTAGAAGACCCTATCATCTCAGCCAAAAATCTCCTTAAACTGATAAGCAATTTCAGCAAAGTCTCGGGATACAATATCAATGTGCAAAAATCACAAGCATTCCTATACACCAATAACAGACTTAAAGAGAGCCAAATCAAGAACGAACTGCCATTCACGATTGCTACAAACAGAATAAAATACCTAGGAACACAAGTAACAAAGAATGTAAAGGACCTCTTCAAGGAGAACTACAAACCACTGCTCAAGGAAATAAGACAGGACGCAAATAGATGGAGAAACATTCCATGCTCATGGTTAGGAAGAATCAATGTCATGAAAATGGCCATACTGCCCAAAGTAATTTATAGATACAAGGCTATCTGCATCAAGCTACCAATGACTTTCTTCACAGAACTGGAAAAAACCACCTTAAACTTCATATGGAACCAAAAATGAGCCCGCATAGCCAAGACAATTCTAAGCAAAAAGAACAAAGCTGGAGGCATCATGCTACCTGACTTCAAACTATACTACAAGGCTACAGTAATCAAAACAGCATGGTACTGGTACCAAAACAGAGATATAGACCAATGGAACAGAACAGAGGCTTCAGAAATAATACCACATATCTACAACCATCTGATCTTTGATAAACTGGACAAAAACAAGCAATGGGAAAAGGATTTCCTGTTTAATAAATGGTGTTGGGAAAACTGGCTAGCCATGTGCAGACAGCAGAAACTGGACCCCTTCCTGACACCTTACACTAAATTAACTCCAGATGGATTAAAGACTTAAACATAAGGCCTAACACCATAAAAACCCTAGAAGAAAACCTAGGCAAAACCATTCAGGACATAGGCATAGGCAAGGACTTCCATGACTAAAACACCAAAAGCAATGGCAACAAAGCCAAAATAGACAAATGGGATCTAATTAAACTCTGGAGCTTCTTCGCAGCAAAAGAAATAATCATTACAGTGAACTGGCAACCAACAGAATGGGAAAAAATGGTTGCAATCTACCCATCTGACAAAGGGCTAATATACAGAATCTACAATGAACTAAAACAGATTTGCAAGAAAAAAACAAACAAACCCATTCAAAAGTGGGTGAAGGACATGAAAAGACACTTTTCAAAAGAAGACATTTATGAGGCCAACAAACATATGAACAAATGCTCATCATCACTGGTCATTAGAGAAATGCAAATCAAAACCACATTAAGATACCATCTCACGCCAGTTAGAATGGTGATCATTAAAAAATCTGGAGACAACAGATGCTGGAGAGGATGTGGAGAAATATAAACACTTTTACACTATTGGTGGGAGTGTAAAGTAGTTCAACCATTGTGGAAGACAGTGTGGCAATTCCTCAAGGACCTAGAAATAGAAATTCCATGTGACCCAGCAATCCCATTACTGGGTATATATCCAAAGGATTATAAATCATTCTATTATAAAGACACATGCACACGTATGTTTATTGTGGCACTGTTCACAATAGCAAAGACCTGGAACCAAACCAAATGCCCATCAATGACTGGACAAGGAAAATATGGCACATATACACCATGGAATACTTTGCAGCCATAAAAAACAATGAGTTCATATCCTTTGAAGGGACATGGATGAACCTGGAATCCATCATTGTTAGCAAACTGACACAAGAACAGAAAAACAAATGCCCCATGTTCTTACTCGCAGGCAGGTATTGACCAATGAGAACACATGGACACAGGGAGGGGAGCATCACACACTGAGGTATGTTGGGGGGAATAGGGGAGGGTCAATGTGGGTTGGGAGGTTGGGGAGGGATTACATGGGGAGAAATGCCAGAGATAGGTGATAGGGGGATGGAGGCAGCAAACCACATTGCCATGTATGTACCTATGCAACAATCCTGCATGTTCTGCACATGTACCCTAGAACCTAAAGTGCAATAAAATATATATTAAAATAAATAAATAAATAAATGATTAATTAAGAAAATCAAATTTAAATAATTATACTATTTGGGGAAAGCCCTTGTAGTAGAATCATACTGGAATGTAGAATCATAACTGGAAACAAGCAAATTTTTTAGCAAACTTCTGTCTTTACATTATTAGCCATATTACTCATATTTCTTTAATAATTCATATACTAATTAACCAGGGCCTTGAAGAGATTGCTCCTAATAAACAGTGAAAATATTCTCCTTTTGTAGGCCCTCTCCAAAAATGCTCTATTTTTTAGGCCCTTTCTGGACAATATTTAACAAAAATGTGGAGAAATATATTTATCATGCCAGCATTACAAGTATAATGACAGAAGTGCATTGAAGAATTTCTATTTTAATATGTGATCTTGCTGTCATAAAGTACACAAGCCTTGGTTACTATGACATTTAGCTTAAGAGAACAGATTCACAGAATGCTTACCATTGTGCATTTCTGAATCACAGACACTTTTCTTCCTCTTTATTCCTTGTTATACTTCAGATGAATCCATATTCAGATAATCTATCTTATGAAATTATGACAAGTTTGGTAGTTCTGTTCCAAATTTATGTCTCCAGTCTCCTTGAAGCTCGATAATATTTTCCATTTTCAGATGAACTTTAAAATTTTGTTCATAGTATTTGAATGTCATGAACAATCTATTCATTGAAATTCCTATATTTTAATTAATTTACATAATTAAAATAATAAATAATTATTATCCATACTAATTAGTATTTTCATTACAGGGTAATGGATTGATAAAATAAATGTTTCAGATAAAGCACCAAGAACAAATAGATATTTCTTTTCACATGAGATGTAAGATTATATGCAGAATTTGCAAACGATGCTCTAAAAGCCTAGTTTTGTGACTGTAACTTTTCACCCATACAGAGGCTATAAAGGGTCATGAGATGAAACAGTAGACACATTTTAAGTAGAGTCCTTCGGAAAGAGCTGTAACCTGACTCTGACATTTCCCTGTTCTCCTTAAAAGGGATGGCAGTAGGGGTATGATTCCTGCCTGAGAAACATAAAGTCAGCCTAGCTGCTGATGGCTGATTTTGCTGCATTCAATAACACACACTTTCATTATCAGAGCACTGAGTGTGTGTGTGTCTTCTGTGAATCATACATAAGTCACAAACAGGAGAAGGGGAGAGGGGAAAAAATAAAAGAGAGGGTGTGGAATATAGAGTCATCTTGGGTTGCCACAGAGCACTGAGAAGATTTCAGATGAGAGCCTCTATCAGTATAACTGAATTCCTAGGGGATGAGGAATAAGTAGTAAGGCAGGAAAGAGTACAGGTGAGAAAATCTCCAGGAGAGAATGAGTAAACTCAAAGTCTTGCTAAGCCTAGAAAGTGTGACATTAACTTGTCATAGTAGCAGTGAAGTAAGAACTTTCCTACTTTACCTCCATTAGAGAGATAAGAAACTAAAGCTAGGAAGATGATAGAGCATCTAGAGGAAGAAAATTTCAGCTAGAAAAAAAAAGCAACTACAGTTGACCCTTTAACAACACAAGTATTAAGGGCACTGATCTCCCACACAGCTGAAAATCCGTATATAACTTTTGACTCCCTCAAAACTTAACTACTAATAGCCTACTACTGACCAAGAGCCTTAATGATAACATAAACAATCAATTAACACATAATGTGTATGTTATGTGTGTTATGTACTGCATTTTTACAATAATCTGGAGAAAAAATTAAGAAAATCATAAAGAAGAGAAAATATATTTACTACTTATGAAGTGAAAATGGATTATATAAAGGTCTTCATCCTCATTGTCTTCACCTTGAGTAGGGTGAGGAGGAGGAGGAATAGGAGGGGTTGGTCTTTCTATCTCAGGAGTGGCAGAGACAGAAAAGGCAGAAGAGGAGGCAAGAGAGGCAGACACGCTTGGTGTAACTTTATGGAAATACATTATACTTTCTGACCTTTTCACTTTTTCGTTTCTCTAAAACTGTTTCCATGAGATACCAATCCTTCTTTCACCATTCACTTTAGTTTCAGTGCCCATATTATAAAAGGGTCCATGTAGTAAAAGAGGTTGAATGTAGTCCTGAATAATTGTAACTCTTCTGCCAGGTTGTCTAATGTCAATTTGTTTTCTGGCACTGCTTTTTCAATGTCTTCTTCCTCATCTTCTAGCACTGGTTTAGAAGTACTCATCTTCATCGTCATCTTCTAATTATTCCTCTGACATGGTGTCTGTTCACTCTTGAGTTTCTCCAAGATCCATACCCTGACACCTTTTACATCCACTTTTTTTGCCACATCCACAATCTCTTTTGTAATTTCCTTGATTGGCTCTGTTGCAAATCTTGTGAAGTCATGCACAGTTTTCTCCAGCAGGAATTTGTTGTTTCAAGCTTGATGGCTTTCACTGATTTTTCTGCAATTAAAGGCACTTTTCAATGGTGTAATCCTTCTAGAGTTTCATGATGGTTTCTCTATTGGGGCTCTCTTCCACAGCACTGACAATGCTTTTCATAGAGTACCATGTGTAATGAGCCTTAAAGGTCCTTAGAAAACCTGATCTAGAAGCCGATTACAAGTATTGTGTTTTGGGTCAACTAGATCACTTTAACATCTTCATAAGCATTAGCTCATGGGGTTCTAGATGGCCAGAGGCATTGTTCAGCATCAAAAGAATTTTCAAAGGCATTTTCTTACTGGTAAGGTACTTCCTGACATTGAGGACAAAGCATCAATAGAACCAAAATAGAAAAAAGGTTCTCATTGTCCAGGCCTTTTTGTACAACCAAAAGACTGGCAGGTGGAATTTATCTTTGCCTTTCAAGGACCTGGGGTTAGTAGTTTTATAGATAAGGGCAGTCTTGACCATAAACCCAACAGCATATGCACAAAACAGTAGAGTTAGCCTACTCCTTCCTGCTTTAAATAGTGATGCTCTCTTCCTTTGTGGCATTTTTTCCCCCAGAATTGGGCACTTTTGTCTGCATTAAGAACGTGTTCAGGCAGCTATCCTTTCTCCTACAAAAATCATAAATGAAAGAAAGTACACTTACAGTACTAGACTGTATTTGTTGATTGGTTTATGCATCTGTTTATGTCATCTGTCTGAAAAGCAGGCAACCACAGCGGCAAACCTCAATCTGCAGCACATAGCAAGCAATTCAGCTTTGTCTTGTAATGTTATGACTTTTCTCTGCTTCTTGGGAGCACTTTGAGCATCACTGTGGCATTTCGTGTGGGTTCCATGATTTTATTCCAGGTTCACAATATTATACAAAACATGATGAAAAATATGTGAGAACCATGAGAGATCATTTTTTACAGCAATATGCTGTTTACTGGAGAGATGAACTGCTCAGGAAGAGATGATTAACATCACAAGGTGTTTTAAGTGGTACTGGAAACACTTGAACTCAAACAATAGCAACAGCAAGTGGATACAAACATTACTACAGTAGTACAATAAGTACAACAGTAAACTGAATCTAGTTATGATTTAATACTGCATTTTTACATTTGTTTACATTTATCTCAATTGCCAGTGACACCATGTACAGTCCATAAGTGTTTGTGTACCTAAGGCCTGATAAATTTCAACTTTTATAATAGATATGTGTATATTTTATGGTAGTAAATGACACAACAGACTAGTATCTACCTATATGTTATGCATTTATGACATACTTTTTTCCTATTTTTTTATATTTCTAGGCTATGCAGTTTGTGAGTTTTTTCAAATTGTCATAAATCTTTTTTTAAAAGTATATATATACACACAATTTTTTTTGAGACAGTTTCTTTCTATCGCCCAGGCTGGATTGCAGTGGCACTATCTCAGCTCACTGCAGGCTTCATCTCCTGGGTTCAAGTGATTCTCCTGCCTCAGACTCCCAAGTAGCTGGGACTACAGGCGTGCCTCACCATGTCTGGCGAATTTTTGTATTTTTAGTGGAGAGGAGGTTTCACCATGTTGGCCAGGCTGGTCTCAAACGCCTGGCCTCAAGTGATCTGCCTGCCTAGGCGTCCCAAAAAACTGGGATAACAGACATGAGCCACTGCAACTGGCCCATTCGTTTTTAATATCTAAAAAATATATCACTTTGGGAGGTCAAGGCAGGCAGCTCAGGAGGTCAAGAGATCAAGACCATCCTGGCCAATATGGTGAAACCCTGTCTCTACTAAAAATACAAAAATTAGCTGGGCATGGTGGCACAGGCCTGTAGTCCCAGGACAGACATAGTCATTTTGTGTTGTATGACAGCTAGTTCTGACTACATAATCACTTCTCATAGGTCATGTCTCATAGCAGCCTTGCTTCAACATTGGTATTAGGGTCTTCATGTCTCTGAAACATTTTCTCTCATTACTGTTTCCAAAGACTTATTTCAGTTCACTCAGCATCAATAATCTGGATGTTTATAATACCATGCATGGAACCCCCAAATCTCAATTGCTATGTATGTGAGTGTTAATTTTAAGGCTTATTAGTGTTCCCTCTTATAAAGCATGAGGATTACTCACTACACACCTTTAAAATACTATTTGTAAGTAAACATGAGGATATAAAACTCTCATAATTATGAATAAGGAGTATTTGAAAATGTGAGATAGGGTGTCAGGTATTCAGAAGACTTCTCTAAAACACAATGATAGCAGCAATAGTAGAGAAAATGCTAATTTATTGAAATAGGGTCATCTCAGTGACAAGAAGTATTTTATTTTGATTCAAGATAACATATGGTTCCCTGTCTCTGGCTTTTCATTCTTTAAAATAGAAATGATTTCATAGGTATTGGGTTATTTTCACAGAAGATTTTTCATAACCATCCTACTAACATATTTTTAACATCTTAAAGAGGGATTCAGATTATGTTTCAATACAGTAAATTTTCCAAATGTGTAATGCAACACCCATTTTTCATGTCTATTAAAAATAGACACCTTAAAATAGTATTACATATTTCATGCAAATTGCAGTACTATCAAAATTGGAAAAAAATTTCTTGTTAAAAATTGTTATTTTTATTAGAGATGGGGTCATGCTCTGTCACCCAGTCTGGAGTTCAATGGCATGGTTGCTGTAACCCTGAACTCCTGGGCTAAGCAATCCTCCCACCTCAGCCTTCTAAGTAACTGGGTTTATAGGTGTGAGCCACAGCATCTGGAAGAATTTTCTAAGTTAATATAAATATTTCTCCTCTGTTGATGAATATTTATTTTTATGATAGCCACTAAAACCATAGAGCAGTGAAATACAAACTTCAGCCAAGAATATAGAAGATCAAGATATGGGTCTGCTTCTATATATACCAAAACATATAATGGAAATAAATAACACAGAGAAATTTGCCTAAAGAATAAAGGTCTCAGTCTCTTAGCAGACTCTGCTGGAATCTGCAGCCGCATCAAAAACCACCGTTATGAGAGTAAAATCAAAAGCCACAACAGCAAGAAGGTATTTAAAACACATAAAACAAAATACTTATTTCCATAATATGTAAAGAACTTCTACAAATCTATAAAAATCCAACTAAAAATATTATTTTAATAGGCACTTCATAGAAGATAATATCCAAATGGCCAAAACCATATTCAAAGTTACTCAATCTCATTGGTAATCAAGAAATATAAATTAAAACAATGAGTATAATTATACATCTTAACAGAATGGCTAATGTTAAAAGAATGAATTTACCAAGTATTAGTAAGGGTGCAAAAAAACACAAAAGTTCTCACACTTCATTGGTGGGAATGTAAATGTGTACCCCAATTTTGGAAATTTATTTGGCATTATCTACTAAAACTGAAAATATGCATGCCCTATGACTCAACAATAGATAATTTCATTCCTCGGTATGAGAAATGCATATGTATACCAAAAGACATATACAAAAATGTTCACAGCAATATTATTTGTAGTATCTTCTAATAGTATATGATCCAAACACCCATCAACAGTAAGATGCACATATACCATGCATATCGAAGCACATTAATACGCTATACAATAATGAAAATGAATACACTGAAACTACATCCAAAAACACTGGTGAATTCCACAAACAGAATATTGAGCAATGAACTCCTCGTTGATTTATATAACATTCAAAAACAAGCAAAACACCCAGTGTAAGAAGAAAGGCCAGAGATCCTTTTGAGGAGGAGGGAAAACGTAACAACTGGTAATGAGCACAAAGGGAGTTTCTAGAGTGCCCACCAAGGAGGCAGTTACACAGATGTTTTGGTGTGATAATTCATTGGATTTTATATGTATGTTTCTATGCTTTAACCCTTGTGAATGCTTGTCTTAAACTTTACAATAAAATACATTTGTAAAAACATCTTGATATTCTTATATAACACCTAATTGGAAGTTAAAATAGGAACAGAAATCCATTGCCCACCAAAAAAATAGCTCTTTGAAGTCATGTTTTCTATATTTGCTTCATTTTTCCTAAAGTGTGTGCACAATTTACCATCTAAGACTGGTAAAATCCTATTATAATTCCAGGACTATGTGAATTTATTCAGTATCTTTGTGTACATATTTCAAACTTGTGTTTAATAGAGTCTGTATTTTTTAGATTTATTTATACTTCTTATAGATTAGCCAATTGTAATTGGCATAATCCTATCATTTTTCCTATTATACTATTTTCTGGGAGGGTGAGGAAAAAAGTAAATGTTCCAATTTTCCCTCATCATCTTTCATATTTTCACTGACTTCAAGCTTATGCTTCAAACTTACCATTTTTAAACAGCTCATCTATGTTCCCAGTTGAAAATATATTTTCAAATAATACAAGGTGAATAGAAGATGACATTAAAAATAACAAATGTGAAATTTTAGCAGCTTTCTGTTACTGGGGAGTTGATTGCAATATGAAAGAGAATTAATTAATCATCATCACATTCATATAAACAAATTATTATATTTATTAAGTACAGTAGCCGAAGTAGGTTGAACTTATTTGTGGGCATCAAAAGTCTCCTGTATGAACAAAACATCACCACCACTACTACCACACAGACCAAAAGCCGGTCTCTCTTTAGACTCACCTAGGAATCATAGCCCAACCATGATGTCTGGTAGACTGGAGCCAGTCATTTTCTGTGATGTAAGTGTAAACTTTTTCAGCTATATTAAAGGACTGTTCTTTTACCTGAATGCAACACTAATACAACTAGGTTTCTGGGGTTTTTTTTGTTGTTTTTTTGTTTTTTTAAAAACAATGGATTCTATTATTGGATCTTATAATAAAGTAAGATTCTGCTGATGTTGCTTACACATTGGAGTAATAAAACCTTTTAAGAGTGCCCAAATTCAAACATTTTCTCAAAAATCTTTCTGTTAAACTGATGCTTGCTTCATAATTTGGTCCCAAATTATTACATGACTTCACAGATTCATATTGCAATTTAAAACATATATCTAGCTTCATAGAAGAGAGACCTGATACTCTCTTAAATTCTGCTCTATCCTATATTTTTTGGAGGTTGAATTCCAAATAACTTTGAGTCACCTGCAGAAATAGCTTCAAAATATTTTCTTTAGAATGCTTCCAAGTAAAATAACTATTTCTTAAGTAGGCAGAAATTTTCTTTAATGCCTTCAGCATGGAAATATCATATATTCCCACTATGCAGAATATCAAAAACCAAATCAAATAGGATGGTGTTTAGGGTTTGGTTGAAATCTGTGTGTGTGAGTGAGTACTTATTATAGCAAATAAACTGAGTGTGGAATAAGGATAATGACAGATGATTAGTACTAGAGAAACTGAAAAAAGTAAAATCTAGAAAGTTCCACTACTAGAAACCACCAAGTGCCAGACTTTTGTACCTGGTAAACCATATTAGGTCTGACTATCAGTAAAGATACTCAGATAATTGAAGGAGGAAAAAGGTAGGGGGCATCCAAAAATAGCAACTAAAATATAAGAGAATCTGGACCATTGGATTTATTTCCAATTTTCACCAAATTGAGAAGCAGAAGCTTCTCAGAATCTGATTCTTGATCATAAGTGGTTATTCAAATAATTTGGGGTACTTCTTAAAAATGCTAGTGCCTAGGGAAACACCCAAGATTAATTAAATAAAAAACCTTGAGGGTGAAGCCTATCATCAATTATTTTTTAAAAGCTACTCAGATGATTCTAATGTTCCAGAAGGTCCAATAAGTAATGTTCTAGAGCATTGTTTGTCAAATTTTAAGAGGCATATAAGTTACTGTGTTAGTCTGTTTCACGTTGCGATAAAGAAGTTCCCTGAAACTGGGCAATTTATAAAGAAATGAGATTTAATTGTCTCACAGCTCCACATAACTTGGGAGGCCTCAGGAAAACTACAGTTGCAGTAGAAGGGGAAGTGGGCATCTTCTTCGCAAGGTGGCAGGAGAGAGAGCGAGCAAAGAGCAGGGAACGCTCCCTTATAAATCCCTCAGATCTCCTGAGAACTCATTCACCGTCAGGACAAAAGCATGGGGAAACCACCCTCAAGATCCAATCACCTCCCTCCTTAAACACATGGGAATTACAAGTCCCTCCCTCAACAGGTGGGGATTACAAATGGAGACAAGATTTTGGTAGGGACACAGAGCCAAACCATACCAGTTACTTAAGATATTTTTAATGTACAGATCCTGACTCAAGAGGGTAGGGCCTGAGATTCTGCATTTCTGGCAAGCTCAAATTTGATGCTAATATTGTTGGTTTTGTTCTTTGAGGTAGAAATTTATTTTTACTATTTTTCTTATGAAATAAATGGTTTATTAAAGAATTTTTAGAAGCTAGCAGTACAGCTTTCTTTCTTTATGTTTGGCAACTAATTGCAACTTTTATTTTAGATTCAAGGGGTACATGTGCAGGCTTGTTACATAGGCATATTGCATGATGTTGAAGTTTTGGGTATGATTGATTCTGTCACCCAAGTAGTGAGCAGCATAGCACCCAATAATTACTTTTCTTAACCCTAGTTCTCCACCTTCCCTCTCCTCTTTGGTCGTTGCCAGTGTCTATTGTTGCCACCTTTAGTTCCACATCTACCCAATGTTTAGCTCTCACTTACAAGTGAGAACATGTGGTATTTGGTTTTGTCTTCCTGCATTAATTCACTTAGGATAATGGCCTCCAGTTGTATACATGCTGCTACAAAGAACATGATTTTGCTCTTTTTTATAGATGCAATGTATGTCATGGAATATATGTACATTTTCTTTATTCAATCCACTGTTGATGTGCACCTAGGTTGATTCCACATCTTTGCTGTGGCGAATAGCACTGTGATGAATACTCACATCCATGTCTTTTGATAGAATGATTCATTTTCCTTTGAGTATATACACAGTAATGACATTGCTGGGTCAATAATAGTTCTGTTTTAAGTTCTTTGAGAACTCTCCAAAGCGCTTTCCATAGTGGCTGAACTAATTTATATTCCCACCAACAGTGTATAAGCATACTCTTTTCGCTGCAGTCTTGTCAGTATCTGTTATTTTTTGACTTTTTAATAATCACCATTCTGACTGGTGTGAGATAGTATCTTATTGTGGTTTTGATTTGCATTTCTCTGATGATTTATGATATTGAGCACTTCTTCATATGCTTATTGGCTGCCTATATGTCTTCTTTTGAGAAGTGTCTGTTCATGTCTTTTACCCACTTTTAAATCACTTTTTTTGCTTGTTGACTTGTTTAAGTTCCCTATAAATTCTAGATATTAGATTCTTGATGAACTAAACTTTAAATAAAAAAGTTTCCAGAACAGTGGATATTAACTTTCTGTATAGCTATCAACAGCTCCATAGAAGAATCACCTGGGAGTACTTTTTTAAAAATACTCGTGCTTAGGCCCCAGGCACAGAGATTCTGGTTAGTGTAAGGGTTGAGCATTAGTATGGTTTTAGAACTCTCAAATGCAGGCAATACTGAGAACTACTGCTATAGAAAAACTGGCATAATGCACCCAGTTACGGAAAAATAAATAAAAAGAGGCACAGGGAACAAACAAATGATAAATATAGCTTATTTTTATTTGTTCACTAAACATTTGTAAGATGATATAAATATATTTTTTCAAATACAAGAAAATTATGAAAACTCATCATTAGAGCATAGCTGAACAGATAATCCATTCCTAGTGTCTAAGAGGGCATCTCTGCTAACTATAAGCAGATGGAACTTGAATGAGAAAAATATGCCAAATTGTCACTTTTTTACAGTCTAAGCCTTCCCCTCATGAAACAGAAAACACCTAAAAACATGGAAGATACTTAGTATATCTTATACTCTCTGCCCATCTACCCATTATTACAGACAACCATCCTTCTCTCATGGTGGTGCAGGATACCTAGAGTACTTTTCTCTACACACTCTGCCACAAACAACCATGCTGCCCCTGGCAGAAGTACAAGGCATTTGGAAAGTGTAATGCTTATCATTATACATACTGTTGGAAACATGGAACATACTGGTAGCAGTCTCATTAAGCAATTTTAAGATATAGCTTGGTAGATATAGCGGGAATCTACCTTGCCTTGTTTAAAAATGAGAAAAAAAAGGGAAAAAACTGGGAGTCCATACAAAATACTAAAAATCATTCAAGAGTAAAAATAATCTGACAGTCCAAAGGAAGATCATAGCTCTGAAAATTATCCACTTTAGGATAAAAAGAAACTATCCAGAAATCACTGGGAATACACTCTACTAAGCAGAAAAATATAAAAAGTAATCAGGAAAGGATAGGTTAAAATTTAAAGAAAATAGTATGAAATAAGAAAGAAATTCATGAAAACTAAAAATTCAACAGCAATATCAAAACCCATAATAAAAATAGGAAAATGCAGAATTTATACTGTAGATAATCAAATGGTAATATAAAAGACTAATATTAAAATACAAAGGAAAAGGATACAGGGTAGAAATCAGAAATCTGACATGTATGTTCATCACAGTGCTATTCACCATAGCAAAGACATGAAATCAACTAGGTGCCATTATGGTGAGGTGAACAAAGAAAATGTGGTATACATACACCATGGAATACTATGCTGCCATAAAAAGAGCAACATCATGTCCTTTTGCAGCAATATAAATGCAGCTGGAGGCCATTTATCCTAAGCAAATTAACTCAGGAAAGGAAACCAAATACTGCATGTTCTCACTCATAAGTGGGAGCTAAACATTGGGTACTCGTGGGCATAAAGATGGCAACAATAGGTACTAGGAATCACCAGAGCTGGAAAGGAGGGCAGGGAAAAAGGACTGTATAACTATACTCTGTGCTCACTACCTGGGTAATAGGACCATCCATACTTCAAATGTCAGCATCATGCAACATACTCATGTAACAAACCTGCACATGTACCTCCGAATCCGAAGTTAAAAAAAAAAAAAAGATACATGTAGTTAAACTGTTTGAAGAAAGTAGAGAGATATAAGCAAAGGAAGTCTTCACAAAGGTATCAAAGTAAATGGAACAGAATAAAATATAATAGAAAAATATTCCCTAGGTAGAAAACTATCTGTGTATGCAGCCTGGAAAAGCCTTTTAATACACCTGCCATTAGGTCAATCTTAGCAATTTTCTTCATTAAGGGACATAGAAAAATGTCTATTAACATTCAGGACTAAAACACATAAACCTAAAAATTAAAATAAAAATAGAAAGTCTACAGACTAATCTGCAATACTTACTAAAGCGAGATATTGAATAAAGCAAATACAGCAATATTGAGAGATATTTAAAAGTAAAATTGTTATCCCAAACATTTATATTCAGTTAACTTACATATCTGAATGACTAAAGGTGGATTTGGAGGAGGCTGGGGAACTGCTTAAAATGGTAGAGACTTTATCATGTTTAAAAGGTGATAAGAACAATCTATTTGAAGAGGAAGAGGTCAATTAAGTTAGAAATGGCATAAGTTTCCAGAGTGGTGAGAGGGAATAGAAAATAAACATAAAGGAAAAGAAAACTTCATTATTTTCTTGCAGTTTTAACTGTTTAATAGGAAGAAAGATTGCAGCTATAACTTTTTAATATGAAGAAAGTAAAGTGAGTTATTTCTGATGATATATTTTCCCTCTGAAGTAGAAAACAAGATTACTCTAAGTAATGGTGAAAAGAGAGGATGTTGAAGATTGATGAAGAAGGTGAAGAAAGTTGAAAAATAATTATTTCAAAAGTCAAAGATGCACAGTGGAATTAGGAGGAGATGTTGAATGTCTCCCTGAGTCACAACTTAATAACGGTTACAATCTGCCCTGTTGAATGATGATTTCCAACAGAGTATCTCTGCTTGTGGAGGCAAGGAGAAAACAAGGAAATGGAGAAACACCAATATAAGTATGGCTTTAAAAGCCAGTAGAAGAAAAGAAATTATTAAAATCAAAGAACAACTGAAAGAAACTGAGATGCAAAAGTCCATACAAAAGACCAATAAAATGAAGTTTGTTTTTTGAAAGAATAAACAAGACTGATAGACTACTAGTTAAATTAACAAAAAAAGAGAAGACCCAAATAAGCACAATCAGAAATGACATTACAACCAATACCACAAAAATACAAAAGATATTCAGAGACTAATCAGAATCTTATGAACATCTCTATGCAAACAAATTAGAAAATCTAGAGGAAATGGATAAGTTCCTGGAAACACAAAACCTTCCAAGACTGAACAAGGAATAAAGTGAAAACATGAATAAGCCAATAACAAGTTCTGAAACTGAATCAGTAATTTAAAAAAACCTACCAACCAAAAAAAGCCCTGAACCAGATGGATTCACAGCTGAATTCTACTAGACATACAAAGAAGACTTGGTATCAATCCTACTAAAATTCTTCCAAAAAATTGAGGATGAGGGGTGGCTTCCCACTAACATGTTATAAAAGCCAACATCATCCTTATACCAAAATTTGGCAGAGACATACAGAAACAGAAAACTTCAAGCTAATACCCCTGATGAACATAGACACAAAATCCTCAACAAAATACTAACAAACTGAATCCATCAGCACATCAAAAACTAATTCACCATTATAAAGTAGGTTGCATTCCTGGGATGCAAGGTTGGTTCAACATATACAATTGAATAGATATGATTCACTACATACACAGAATAAAAACCAAAACTATATGGTTATCTTGACAGATACACCAAAGGCCTTTAAGAGAATCTGAAATCGCTTCATAATTTACCCTCAACAGGCTAGTCATTGAAGAAGCATACCTCAAAACAATAAGAGCCATCTATGAAAAACACACAGCTAAAATCATACTGAATGGACAAAAGCTATAACTATTTCCCTTGAGAACCAGAACAAGAAAGGGATGCCTACTCTTACCACTCCTATTCAACATAGTATGGGAAGACCTAGCCAGAGCAATCAAGCAAGAGAAAAAAATAAAAGTCATTCAAATAGTAAGTCAAACTATCTCTCTTTGCTGATGATCGTAATTTTATAAGTATGAAACCCTAAAGACTCCACCAAAAGCCCACTAGAATTGACAAACAATTTCAATCAAGTTTCAGGATACAAACTCAATGTACAAAACTCAGTAGTACTTCTATACACCAATAACACTATATCAGAGAGCAAAGCCAAAAACTCAATCCCATTTACAATAGGCACACACACACAAAAATGTAATACATCTAACCAAGGAGGTGAAAGATCTCTATAAGGAGAAACTACAAAACACTGCTGAAAGAAATCAGAGACAACACAAATAAATGTAAAAATGTTCCATGCTCATGAATAGGAAGAATCAATATCATTAAAATGACCACACTGTCCAAAGCAATTTACAGGACTCAATACTATCTCTATCAAAATACCAACACTGTTTTTTCACAGAATTAGAAAAAACTATTCTAAAATTAATATGGAATCAAAAAGAGCCTAAATAGCCAAAGCAATTCTAAGCAAAAAGAACAAAGTAAGAGGCATCACGTTGTCTAACTTTAAAGTATACTATACAGCTACTTTAACCCAAACAGCATACAAAAACAGACACATACAGTAACGGAATAGAATAGAGAACCCAGAAATAAAGCCAAACACCTACAACCATCTGATCTTCAACAAAGTCAACAAAAGTAACCAACAGAGAAAGGATTCCCTGTTCAATAAATGGTACTGAGATAACTGTCAAGCCATATGCAAAAGAATGAAACTGGAACCCTACTTTTCACTGTATACAAAAATTAACTCAAGTTGGATTAAAGAGTTAAATATAAGACTTAAGTTATAAAAATTATAAAAGAAGCCTATGAAATATCCTTCTTAACATTAACTTGGACAAATAATTTATGGCTAAGTACCCAAAAGCAATTGCAACAAAAACAAAAATTGACAAGTGGGACCTAATTAAACTAAAAACCTCTGCAAGCAAATCTCAATAGTCTAAAAAGACAGTTTACAGAATGAGAGAAAATATTTGTAAACTATGTATTCAAAAAAAGTCTGATACCCAGAATCTATAGCAAAATTTAAACAAATTAACAAGTAAGAAACAAATAATCCTATTAAAAATGGGCAAAGGATATGAACAGACACTTCTCAAAAGAAAACATATGAGCAGTCAACAAACATATGAAGAAATGCTCAAGATTCTTCATTATCAGAGAAATGCAAATCAAAACTACAATGAGATACCATCTCATACCCGTCTGGATGGTGATTTATTAAAAAGTCAAAAAATAACAGATGCTCACAAGGCTGCAGAGAAACTGGAATGCTTACACACTGTTAGTGAAAATATAAGTTGGTTCAGCCATTGTGGAAAGTGAATGCAGCTGGAGGCCATTATTCAAAGTAAATTGACTCAGGAACAGAAAACCAAATACCACATGTTCTCACTCATAAGTTGGAGCTAAACATTGGGTGCTTATGGACATAAAGATGGCAACAATAGACACTGGGAATCACCAGAGCTGAGAAGGAGGGCAGGGAACAAGGGTTGTAAAATTAACTATACTCTGTACTCACTACTTGGGTGATAGGACCATCCATACCCCAAACGTCAGCATCATGAAACATACTCATGTAGCACACCTTGCACATGTATCCCCTGAATCCAAAGTAAAATAGATGAAATGCATACAGAGTCAAAATGTCTAAATAAAATAGAGGGATATGAACAAGGCAAAAACTATGAGCTAAAATATGAATAAGTTAATAAGCTGAAATAATCACTTCAATGTCAGGACAATGAGAAAAATGAAAAAATATAAAAGAGGGATCAAAATAAGTTGAAAATGAAACTGAAAGGGATATGCCTAATGAATTTTTGAAAAAAGAATTTAAATAAATGGGAGAGAAAATAATATAGTACATGTTTAAATATTTTAAAGAACTAATAATACACACTCTCATTAAATATCAACCAAGAAAAGCATAAAAGTCATATATATGTATATATATATATAAACATCATAATAAATGCAAAGCTAAATACCAAAATAAAGGAAATGACTTAAACTCATAAAAATATAAAAGCCAAATTAAATATAGAACAATAGATTTTTATCTCTTTTTTGACATCTTCATGAAATTGATAAATCAATGGATATTACGTTCAAAGTTCTGAGTTAAAATACCTGTCAATTTGTAATTGCATACCTAGCTAAATTATTTTTCAAGATTGTGAACAAAATGTGAATTAATTCATACAAGCAATATAAACTACATTTAATTCAATTATTTACATCTTTAAGAAATCTAGGCCAGGCGCAGTGGCTCACACCTGTAATCCCAGCACTTTGGGAGGCTGAGGTGAACAGATCATAAGGTCAAGAGATTGAGACCATCCTGGCCATGGTGAAACCCCATCTCTACTAAAAATATAAAAATTAGCCAGGCGTGGTGGCACACGCCTGTGGTCTGAGCTACTCAGGAGGCTAAGGCAGAAGAATTGCTTGAACCCAGGAGGCAGAGGTTGCAGTGAGCTGAGATTGCACTACTGCACTCAAGCCTGGCGACAGAGCAAGACTCTGTCTCAAAAAAAAAAAGAAATCTATTAAAACATTTTAAATAAAATACTATTTCCTATTAAACATGAAAATAAAAGAGGCAGTAGAGGTATGAATAAAACTAAAACTTAGAACCTAAGATATTTAGAATACTAGTATTACTAAATAGACTACTGGTAATACTGATGGCATACTGGTAATGCTAAAGTATTCCTAAATTGCATGCTGTGCAATCAGAGTAGAATAAGCAAATAAAGACAAATGTATAGATAGAAGAAAAGTAGAGGGGTTAAGTAGTTGCACAAGCAAGAAAGGAGTGAAACTGTGGTCAGAGAGAAAGATAAGTGAATTAGTGACTTCAGAGATAGAGTAATTATGGATGAGGAGGTAAGCTAAGTGCAGTGACTGAGAAGGTCACAAGATATGGAATGGTCAAGGAACTGAAAACCAGTTTGTCAGTTATGTCATGTACGTGGGCTCTCATGGCACTCAGAAAATTTTCACAACTACAAAAACACATATTGTGGTATTCTGTAAATACTTTTAAGGAGAGAGCATTCACAATAGTAAAAAGTTCACATCTGAAATGGTTTGGCTATTTATGGTTTGGCTATAAATGGTCCCCATCCAAATCTCATCTTGAATTCTCACATGTTGTGGGAGTGACCTGGAGAGAGGTAATTGAATCATGGAGTCAGGTCTTTCCTGTGCTATTCTCATGACAGTAAGTAAGACTCATGAGATCTGATAGTTATTATTATTTTCCTGCACAAGCTCTCTTTGCCTGCTGCCATCCACATAAGATGTCACTTGCTCCTCCTTGCCTTCACCATGATTGTGATTGTTACAGTCCCCAGCCACGTGGGACTGTAAGTCCAATTTAATGCCTTTCTTTTGTAAATTGCCCAGTCTCAGGTACATTTTTATCAGTAGCATGAAAAAATACTAATATAATAAATTGATACCAGCAGAGTGGGGTGCTGCTGAAAAGATACTCAAAAATGTGGAAGCGACTTTGGAACTGGGTAACAGGCAGAAGTTGGAACAGTTTAGAGGGATCAGAAGAAAACAGGAAAATGTGGGAAAGTTTGGAAATTCCTAGAGACTTGTTGAATGGTTTTGACCAAAAGTCTGATAGCAATATGAACAATAAGGTCCAGGCAGTCTCAGGTGGTCTCAGGTGGAGATGAGGAACTTGCTGGGAACTGGAGCAAAGGTGATTCTTGTTATGTTTTAGCAAAAAGACTGGCAGCATTTTACCCCTGCCCTAGAGAGTTGTGAAACTCCGAACTTGAAAGAGATGATTTGGGGTATCTGGCAGAAGAAATTTCTAAGCAGCAAAGCATTCAAGAGGCGACTTGGGTGCTATCAAAGGCATTCCATTTCATAAGGGAAGCAGAGGATAAAAGTTCAGAAAATTCACAGCCTGACAATGCAATAGAAAAGAGAAATCCATTTTCTGAGGTTAAATTCAAACCAGCTGCAGAAATTTGCATAAGTAATGAGGAGTCAAATGTTAATCCCAAAGACAATGGGGAAAAATATCTCCAGAGTATGTCAAAGGTCTTTATGGCAGCCACTTCCATCACAGGCCCAGAGGCCTAGGAGGAAAAAGTGGTTTTGTGGGTCAGGCAAAAAGTAACCATGCTGTGTGCAGCCTAGAAACTTGGTACCCTGCATTCCAGCTGCTCCAGTCATGTCTGGAAGGGGCAAATGTAGACCTCAGGCTGTGGCTTTAGAGAGTGCAAGCCTCAAGCCTTGGCAGCTGCCACATAGTGTTGAGTCTACAGGTGTACAGAAGTCAAGAACTGGGGTTTGGGAACCTTTGCCTAGATTTCAGAGGATGTATGGAAATGCATGGATGCCCAGGCAGAAGTTTGCTGCAGGAGCAGGGCCCTCATGGAGAACCTCTGCTAGGGAAGTGCAGAAGAAAATGTGGGGTTACAGCCCCGACAGAGAGTCCCTACTAGGACAATGCCTACTGGAGTAATGAGAAGAGGGCCACTGTCCTCCAGACCCCAGAATGGAAGATCCACTCACAGCTTGCACTGTGAGCCTGGAAAAGTGACAGACACTCAATGCCAGCCCATGAAAGCAGCCAGGAGGTGGGCTATACCCTGCAAAGCCACAGGGATGAAGCTGCCCAAGACTATGGGAATCCACTTCTTGCATCAGTGTGACCTAGATCTGAGACATATAATCAAAGAAGATCATTTTGGAGCTTTAAGTTTTGACTGCCCTGCAGGATTTTTGATGTGTATGGTGGCTGTAGCCTCTTTGTTTTGGCTAATATCTCCCTTTTGGAATGGCAGTATTTATCCAATGCCTGCACCCCAGTTGTATCTAGGAAGTAACTAGCTTGCTTTTGATTTTACAGGCTCACAGGTGGAAGGGACTTGCTTTATCTCAGATAAGACTTTGGACTGAGGACTTTTGAGTTAATGCTGAAATGAGTTGAGACCTTGGGAGACTGTTAGAAAGGCATGACTGGTTTTGAGATGTCAGGACATGAGATTTGGGAGGGCCCAGGAGCAGAATAATATGGCTTGGCTGTGTCCTCACCGAAATCTCATCTTGAATTTCCACATGTGTGGGAGGGACCCAGTAGGAGTTAACTGAATCATTGGGGCAGGTCTTTACTGTGCTGTTCTCATGATAGTAAGTCTCATGAGATCTGATAGCTGTTATAAGGGGGAGTTTTCCTGCACAAGCTCTCTTTGCCTGCTGCCACGCACATAAGACGTAACTTGCTCCTCCTTGGTTTCCACCATGATTATGAGGCTCCCCCAGCCATGTGGAATTTAAGTTCAATTTAACCTCTTTCTCTGGTCAATTGTCCAGTCTCGGATATGTCTTTATCAGCAGCATGAAAACGGACTAATAGAACACCCTAAGAATGAAACTTGGGAATCATCAGTAAAGGCGCAAATGGGAATTAAATTAAGGTATTTTCCCCTGGATTTTTAAACCACTTTGAATAATGATGATTATTTGTATAAATTATCAAGAGTTTATATAACTAAATTTTACTCCTTAATTGTATTTCCTATACAATTCTCAACTTAAAAAACAAAGATCAAGCTTTATCTCTCCCACTTCTCTCCAACCTGCCCAACATCTTTTATGCAAATATAACAATTTTATGAGCATAAGGTATTACTCCTAATTATAAATTGCACAAGCAAGTATATTACAATAATTAATTTAATAAAAACAAGGAAAAGGATTCTTACCAAATGAAGGTGACTCCCTTCCATCCTCTAATCCTGAATCTCTCTCTCTGTCTCTCTTTCTGTGTTTATGACCACGATGCCTGTGACGTCGATGGCTTTTTCTTCCTCCCAAGGGTACATGTACTCCAATAAATAGTGTTCGATGACCTTCATTAGGAAGTAAATGCACAAATTAAACTCTAAATTATTCCAGGGCGCAGAGGTGATAATTTACATGTTAATGAAGACTCGATTTAATTTAATTCAGCAAATAATTGTTGATGTTTATGATACATAAAGCTTGGAGCTTGGCACTCTCTTCTGGCATTTTACCTAATTAAGTATACCATAGCTCTATCACAAACATTTATAATACTAATAATTTGATTAAATATTTTGCAATGATCACTGTCTTTATAATCTCTATGTATCTATTCCCCAAGCTTAATTACACTTTTCTCATTAGAAAAAAAAATTGTTGTATCTTCTCTCTACCTTCAGATAATTGTGTTATCTCATCAATTTCCTTCCCTTCACAGTTAAGTGTTTTTAAAAAAGTCACTATCTCTAATAAAACAGGTTTCACTAAGGCCTGTGTTAATGCCAAATCCCACGGAGGTTTTCTATTCTATTTCTGTATGTTGCACTTGATACTGGCCATCTATTATACTTAAAAGAGGTCCCAAAGCATAAGAGTTGTGTGACTCTGGCTAATTGTTCAATATTATTATTTGTTCAATTTTATTGTTATTTTATTGTTTATTATTTGTTCTATTTTATTGTTACTTTATTGTTATATAATAATTGTTCAATTTTATTATTAGCTATTGTTAATCTCTCACTGTGCCTAATTTATAAATTAAATTGTATAGAAATTAAATTGTATGTATAGAAAAGACATAGTATATACAGGGTTTGGTACTATCTGAGGTTTCAGGTGTCTATTGGGGGTCTTAGAACGTATCCCCTACAGATAAAATGAGACTACTGGAAAAAGAAATGAGCTATCAACACAAAAAAGACATGAAAGAACCATTAATGCATATTGCTAGGTGAAAGAAGACAGTTTTGAAAGCTACATACTATCTTATTACAACTATATGACATTCTGAAAAAGCTAAAACTATAGAGACAGCAGAAATATCAGCAGTTGTCAGGACTTCAGGAAGAAAGTATAGGGATGAACAGGTGGAGCACAGGGCATTGTTAGGGAAGTTAAACCATTCTGGATACTGTAGTGGTAGACACATGTCATTATATATTTATCAAAACCAACAGAACTGTACAACACAAAGTGTATGCCAATGTAAACTATGGACTTTGGTTAATAACTACCTATTAATGTTGGTTTATCAATTGCAACAAATGTACTGCACTAATGTAAAATGTGAATAATAGGAGAAATTGTATGCAGCAGGGAGAGGAAATATATGGGAACTGTCTAAACTTTCTGTGCAATATTTTTATAAACCTAAACTGCTCTAAAAACAAAGCCTATCCAAAAAAGTTAATATTCATAGCTATCCATAGCACTAAGTAACCATAGAGAAATTTATTTTATGAGGAAGCAAAAGTATAAGCAAAAAGCCAGATATCTGTGTCACCAAGTAGACTACATATAGGAGAGTGTTGTATCGGGGGAAAAAACCTGTAAAGAAAACATTAAAATACTAGGTTTTAAAAAATCTTACTTTCTCAAGTGCCAAAGTATACAAAATATTATAATGGCAATACTATGGATGAAGGCTTATGTCCCCCTGAGGTTTATATTTGGAAGTCCCAACCCCAAATGTGACTGTATTTAGAGATAGGGCCTTTATAGGTGGTAATTAAGGTTAAATGAGGCCATAGGAGTGGGGCTGGATTCATTCAATTAGTGTTCTTAAAAGAAGAAACACCAAAGAGCAACCTCTCTTGCTCTCTCTCCAAGCACACAAAGAGGTAACACAATCATGCAAGGAGATGGCAACTACCCATAAGCCAAAAGAAAAGTCTTCAGAATGAGATCCACCTGGCTAGCCCTCTTGATCTTATGTGTCCCAGCCTCCAGAACTGTGAGAAAACACAGTTCTGTAGTTTAAGCTTCCCAGTCTGTGGCATTTTCTTCTGGCAGCCTGTCAACTAATACAGCAGGGAAGGCCTAAACCAAAGCCTTACAATAATAAGTTTCAGAAGACATGTAATTGAAATTGTGAGATCTCTAAAATATTCAATGTATATCATTTAGGCTGACAGTGTTTCTTTGAAAGGGATAACTGAATTCTACTAAAATGAATATGCCTACTTTAGTAGCTATATTTGTACTTAAGTTATGTGATTTTTCAAAAAAATGCAAAAAAGAAAATATTTATTATTTTATACACAGGGTTAAATTACCTCCAAATTCTAGCAGGATTGAAGGTGAAACTGGCATGAAACTATAGAGTTAGTTATTCTATTGCTGGAAAAAATCCAATATTATATATATTTTAATAATGGATATAAATCTTTTATAATCCTAAAAATAATTATAGATCAATCCTCTGGCAAACTGAAAGCTGAAAAATAGTTTCTATATTCAGATTTCTGTCCTGTATGGATTCATGCAGGCAAATGAAAAATTATAATTGGTTCAAGTACCTGATTATAGACAATTAAAGCAAACAAAAAGCCCTTTACAAATAAGGCTCAATTTTGGAAAAAGGAAATAAAGGAAAATGAATTAATATCCATATGTGTCTGGTACTATTTGTTACTTTATTGACCACAATATTAAGCTATATTATGTATGAAACAATAAAGTATTAATTAAAAGCATGATCTCTGAGATTGAGTCAAATGCTTACATTCATATCCAGTCTGTGTCATTTATATTTATGCAACCTTGAAAAAAGTACTTTATCTTTCACTTTATCTATAAAATGAAAATATCAGTGGCTATATCATTAAGAAAGTGGTTTTTTTCATCATTCATGAAACAAAAGCTTCAAAAAAGTTGTCACATTTTAAGTCCCACAATTAATGAATAAACGTAATTTCTCTCTCGTTAGAGTTTCAGACAAATCAACAGAGTACAGGGAATTTGGTGAAGTAATCAGTTGCTACCTCTTAACTATTGTTGAAAATGTAGGTGGCAATGTTAGCATCAGTTGGGGAGAATACTGTCTTCTCTCCTGTAATTCCTTTTTGGTTAAAGCTTTCTTTGTTTAAGGTAGAAATACTACCTGTCAAAATTAGTACTATCTATATGATGGCATATTGCACAGTCCCAACTACAGCTAAAGTGAGGTGTGAGGGGGTTGAAGAAAACAGCAGACAGTTTAATTTTGAAATAGAATGATAGGAGAAATAGTAAAGAACAAAAAAAAATAGTAAGAGAGAAGCTGGGCAAAAAAGACTAACAGGTAAGCAGGTTATGAAGAGACAGAAATGATAAAAAGAGCAAAATTTAAAACAGAGAAAAAATACAAATAAAGAAGAAACAAGTAGAAAAGTTTTATGAGAATAAGAAAATGGCCTCAGGAATATGGTAACAATGATTGCAGGAGACATCCTTATCTATGTTATCAGATAAAGCAAGAGTACAGTCAGTTTCATTAGTTTTGCAACACATGTAATACACGTGAAGTTACAAGCTGGTAAAAATTACCTTTGTTCTCTCATTTCTCCTCAGCTGCTGAAACCCTTCCAGTGAGCCAAAAATGTATTTTCTAAGTGTTCCCTTTACTTTCCTAGATCTAACATAAACCTCTCTGCTGGAGGACAATGCTTCCCCTACAGTCTCTCAGTGATGGCTGCTTCTCTCCCAGTTTTTATGCAAGGTGAAAAGGTGTCGTTCTTGTTCCTGTGACCTCCGGTTAGGTGAGTGGAATAAGCAAAGTGGTGCTTCTTTGCTCCATTCTGACATTTTCAGACCATTTCCCCATATCCCTCCTGACATCCTTCAGATTTAGATCTCATACTACTCACTACATACTTTTGCCTTATGGTTGCTGTTAACCACTAAGGGCCAGGTAATTCCAACTCAACTATCTGAGCTCTTTGCATACTGTCATTCTCCTCCATACTGCCTTACTTCTTAAGATTTCAAAACACATATAGATGATTCTTGTGATATTCTGGCTTTTCAATTTCTTAAACTTTAATCTTCTAATAATCTTTTCATCCTAGGCTTTTCATTGGCAATGATTACAACCCCGCCACAATCTCAATTTTATGCATTCCACCCCCAAAGTTTGTAAATATAAGCAAGGCAGATATCTCTGATTTGTCCCCTGATGTATTCCAAATACCTAGAACAGTGCTTGACAGTTTTTGGTGCTCAAAAAATATTCACTGAATAAACAGATCTTTTACATAGAGAGGATGATTTTCAAGTAAAATAGATAGATAGCAGACCTAATAATGCATTATGCTACTAAACACTGTATGAAAGGAATGGAAACAAGCTAAAAGCCACAATTTTATAGCAACAGTACTAAAACTGCTAAAATTCATGATTGTGGAACTATAGAGAAAATGTTTTCATGGTTCTGCATAGTTAGGGATTTATAAAGCAAGACAAACTGAAATCTGGATTAAAGATGGACTGAAGAGATAGAGACCTTCAGAGATATGCAGACACTTACCTTCTAGAGGTCTGTGTTTACCTTTCAAAGAAGAACAAAATCCCAGAGCTACTGTTTACATTTCAAAGGGTTTAAACTGGGACTTTCTCATTCTTTTCCCTAAAGATTTGCTTATAGGGGAGATAAGGTTTCTCTTCCTCTCTCAGAAAAGAAGACAGGAGAAGACCATTTACTATATAAAGAGTTTATATAGTAATTCCTATATAAATTCCCAGATTCATAATTTCAGGGCTCCCCTCCTGTGCACATAACCCTGTCTTCTTTCCAGGGTGGCTATTGCTGTAAGTGATAATAATAGTCTGTCTTGATCCAAAAACCTCATTTGTTTTCAGAACAAAATAAATAAACATAGATATTAAAAACTCACTAATATATTTAGGAGATTTTCTACAAAGATTACATGAGATAATACAATAAATATAAAATATTAAAGACAATGCCTGTTACATGGGAACTCTAATACATGTAAGTTCCCTTTTCCCTTCACAATGCTAATGACTTAAAGGAAGGAATAGGAGGGAGGAATCATGTTTTCCTGTCCCATTTCATTTTCTTCTTGTTTCTCTCTGCATTACCAATTTTACCATAACACTAGCCTAAAGAACTAGAGTCCCCTCAGGTCCTGTAAAGAATAATATAGAAATAACATTTCCAAATTAATATTGCCATCAATTTTTCCAATATCCGTAATTGAATTTTTCACCCTGATAGCTATCAGTTGAGAAGGCAAAAAATTCACGAAATTTAATGATAGATGTTATTGTTCTAAAATGACTTAACAATTATTAACCTAATCTGATTTACTATTCAAGAATACATAAAGAATAATTTTTACTTTATAAATAAAGGCCAAAAATTTAATTAAAGGAGGGAGTCCTTTCAAGTGGACATTTCTTAAATTAATAAAGTGGTAAACAAAATTAACTTTATATAGTGTTAAAAATAAAAAATTTAATAAAAATACAAAACCATTTAGATATGAATATGTTTTGAAAACATTAGTGAGCATGGAACAGTATCATTAAAAGAAAAGAATTTTTGAGATAAGCAGAGAACACTAGAATTTATTCAGAATTTAACTGCAGTCAGTACCATTTGCACAATTCAGGCTCAGAACTGAAAATGAGCTGATTCTTGTCTTTTGTCTTGTAAAACCTTATCTAAAATGCCTTCTTCAACTAACACTTCAAATAGTTAACCAAAATTTCTCCCTAGAGGATTTCTGTTAAAAAGCAAATTCTGGCTTCCAAAGGCCTATACAGAATTCATAATGAAGTCTGAGAAAAATACGCACAGGTAGAACATAGCTATTGATAAGGAAAAGTCACAGAAAAAATGTCAAGGCCTTCTCTCTCTCTCTCTCTCTCTCTCTCTCTCTCTCTCTCTCTCTCTCTCTCTCTCTCATTTTGAGACGGAGTCTCAGTCTGTTGCCCATTGCCAGGCTGGAGTGCTGTCAGCTCACTGCAACCTCCACCTCCTGGATTCAAGCCTCCCAAGTAGCAGATACTACATGCACACGCCATCACTTCCAGCTAATTTTTTGTAATTTTAGTAGAGACGGTGTTTCACTGTGTTAGCCAGGATGGTATTGTTCACCTGACCTCGTGATCCACCCACCTTGGCCTCCCAAAGTGCCGGTATTACAGGTGTGAGCCACCACCACCGGCCTTCTCTCTTTAACTTAAAGACATGTATGTCAATTTAGACAAAATACAGTTTCATCATTAAGGAAATCAAAGGTTTATATATATTATTTTCTGAGCACAAATCTTGCTAACAAATCCTAGATGTTTGACACTTAAGTTGTGTGGATATTATTACATTCAACAGATTCAGAATTATTGAAAATATTTTAATTATATAATAAGTACCAGTATTGAAATGATTCTTGATGTGACTATGGTCACAGTGAACTGAATGTTTATAAAATGTGGCGAGGAGAGAGATGTATTTGGAAACTGATTAATAATGCTATTAACAAACTATTTTCCTTCATTTAGCTGTGAAGGAAGGGATCAAGGTATCTACTCTTGAAGATCACTGTGTCTTTTTGTTTTTGGTTTATATATGAAATTAATATAACACAGCTGTTGCATAATGACTGAGTTGCTACAGAAATTTAGATGTGTCAATCATAGGAAAAGGTCAAGTACATTAAGCTGAGTAAGCATATAATGTTTAATTCCATGGTGACTCTAACACAGTCAGAAAACACAAGGCATCATTGATCATAATATATCAAAGCACTTGAAGTCCAACGGAAATTTTCTGCTGAGGGAGGGTAACAGAGAAAAAGAGACAGAGGATAGCAAAGAGGTATTATTAGGCTACTGCACCATGGTTCCTTGTGTTGTTTTGTTAAAAGAAAAAGACAGTGTTAAACTAGTGCTGGTCATACTCACCTGACCCTGGGAAGGTGTTTGTCATAATTATAAATCAAAAGGCTTTGTGACTACAACTATTTCAGATAGAGAGTAGAAATCTTTAAAGTCCTAAAGTTGCTCATAAAAAGGGCCACTAACAGATTTACTAGTTTAGAAGGTACTGTGGCACATTTTCAAAATACTGTTTCTTACAAGTTTCTAACACTGTCTTGAGCAAAACATCACAACTAAATTAACTTTGTATCTTGGGATAGTGTTTATTTTTAATCTTAGAACGTAATAAGCATTTAACTTGTCTTGAATAAGTAAACGAAACCTAATAATATGTGTTTTCTTTAAAAAAATGACTTGAGAATTCCCAATTTTGGTAGATTATAAAACAGCTTATGAGGCCGGTGCGGTGGCTCACACTTGTAATCCCAGCACTTTGGGAGGCCGAGGCAGGTTGATCACCTGAGGTCGGGAGTTTGAGACTAGCCTGACCAACATGGAGAAACCCCATCTCTACAAACAACAACAACAACAACAACAACAACAACAACAACAACAAAAGGCTAATGAATTAAGCCCAACAATGAAAACAGCAGCAAATAATACAAATTAAAAATACACATTAAAAGCATTAAATAATACCAATATGTAAGAGGCAAATGTTCTTATGTGGTACAAGTCATTAAATGCCGTAGGAGTTCACAACAGAGTAAAATCAAGGATAACCTAGGCAATCAGTGAAAACTTATGGAGGATGTAGGACTTGAGTTGCTCTTAAACAATAACCAGGTTTTACATCAGCAGAGGAGTGAAAAGTTTAGAAAAAGGAGATAAAGTGAGCAAAACAGAAGAGCAATTGGGGAGATAATGTGAAGTTCATATCAGAGCAGGAGAGAAAAGGCGAGATGAGATAGAGCACATATTTTTATAATCAGTAAAGCTTGCAATTTCACTATTATTTTAAAACATTTATTTTAAAACATTTTGTTGTTTTAATTTGCAAGGAAGAGAGAGAAAATAGATCAACATATGTCCTGAGATCCTTAAAAAATGAATGCAAAAGAGAAAGTGGCACTTCCTTACCTCCCCAATCTCATTTTAATTAAATCATAAATTCTGAAGAGCCCTGTCATTTTGCTTCAGGGAAATAGGTTAGGAAGTGAACAAAAAATGTAAAACTATAAAATTTTCCAGATTTAGTTTTGTATTATATTAATTTAAAAGACATGTGCACATGTAGAAAGTAGCTCATTCTGAAAATTACAGTAATTAAGAACAGAAAGGCTTGCCTGGAAAAACTGAGGAGTTGCTGAGGAAAAAAACAGATTTCCATAAGGAAAGTTTATGAAATTCAACTGTGAAACAATTAAAATATCTGAAAGCAAAGATAAAAACACTTGGCATTTCTGTATAGATGTTTACAAATGAAAAATACATAGATAATGTGGTAGATTTTTTTTAAATGGCCATAATATTTTAGCAGCTTCCTCCATCAAGAGTTGGAATATATTTCTCCAACCCTTGAATCTGGATCAATGAGGCATTAACAAATGTGACATTAGCAAATGTCCCCAGCCTAGCTGGCTGGATAATCAGTGACCATGGAGAGAGAAGCCCTAGCTGATAGTCATCCAGCTGAAGACTTCACAAACCAGCCAGCCTCCGTTGTGACATCATTAGTTGATTGTAGAAGCGGGCACCAGCCAACTCACATTAGAAGAACTAACCAGCTCAGTCCAACCCAAATTCACAACCTACAGAATTATTACCTAAATAAAATGGTTGCTGTTTGAAGTCACTGAGTTTGGAAATGGATTGTGATACAGCTATAGCTGAGTGTTAAAATTCATTTGGAGAAAAAAAAAATTATAGAAGGCAGATGGACAGGATATAAAATACAAAATTGAAAGTTCCAGGAAAGTGATTCAAATTGGAAAACAATGGGGAAATGTTAACTTATGACAGGTATCTCAATAGGCAGGCAAATTAAGAATCAAGAATCAAAAAATATAGATACTATATTGTGATCAACGTTGATAGGAACAACAAACTATGTATAAGAACCTGTGTAAAGGTACAAGCTGAACATACTAGAGGAGGCAGACAAGACCCAAGGCAGAATATACATAAATGCCAATTCATTTGGAACTGAAGATAGCTGTAAGAGTTTACAGCTTAAAAAAAAGATAGAAAGAAAGAAAAAGAAACTAGCCTTTAAAGAAAAATTACCATGTACCATCTACTATGCTAAGTGTTTTATGTCTTCCTATTTAATCTTCAAAAAATCCCTGTAAAAGGTAGACTATTTTCCCCAACTTAAAAATAATGAAATTGAGGTTCAAAAAAGTAACTTGCTAATAAATAGGTTCTAGAGATCTACTAAATAGCATAGTGGCTTTAGCTTACAATACTGTACTGTATACTTAAAAATCTTTCAATAAGGTGAATCCTATGATGTGTTCTTACCACATACACACTAATAATGTTAATAATAATGATGATAATGGCATTAGGAAGTTTTGGGAGGTGATAGATATATCTGTGACTTTGATGCTAGTAATGATTTCATGGGTATATACTTTTTCCAAACTCATTGAGTTGTGTACATTAAATATGTGCAGCTTTGTACATGTCAATCATCCCTCAATAAGTTAAAAAAACAAAAAGAGCAATACCCCAAAGCCATACAATCAGAGACAGAATCAAAATTCAAAATCAGATCTACCAAATCTAATTTTATCATTTATAATTGTCAGCACATACTCTTAACACCTTACACTTCCTTATAAAACTTTTCAAAATTTCAATTTAATAACATTATACAATCAGGTGTATAGTGCCTATGATAGGCTGTAGTATGGTCTGTCTCATCATGTTTATATTTTCAGTACCTGGCATATTAAAAGCTCAATAAGTGTTTCTTGAATAAATAAATGAATGACACCAAATCTAAAGCCTTTTTCACAGCATTATAAGCTGGAGTAGGCTGAAATAGTCAAAAACAGAGAAGAGAAGCCTTTAAGGCAGATAAAATCTGTACTGGCAGGTACAGAAAAATAGCATGCCTTGTGAGAGGAGGCACAGGAACACAGAGGGCCCAGGGACACAAATGAACATACTTCATCTGTTTTTATCAGAAAGTAAAAAGAATTTTTACCCCCTTCAATGCAATAAAAACTGATTTATACTGACACATAGAAACTATGTTTCTCATTTTTAAATTATTTTTTGGAGGACATTTTGGATGAAAACTCTGGCTTATACTCTACTGTAGATAACCTGGGAGCAGTGGTATGCTAGGGCTGGCTTACCCCAGCTCACCAGTACCAGTTACACGCATCTCTTCCTAACTTTAAGTTCACTGAAAACACCTCAGTGGTATGAAATTGGCCATAGAGAAATAATTTAACCACATATATTGGCAAATACTACAAATCAAGGCTATTGAGGAGGCAGAAAGGTAAGGGGGAAGAGCAGGAGTATTATTAGAATGTCGCTGCCTGGTGCCTGGTGTGAACATAGAGATGGAACAACCTAACTTTCTTTTTCTAGTTGCTGACAATGTTCTATACCCAATGTGGACAGATCAATTTACTTTAATAAGGCTCGCATATTAGACTTTTTCATAGATTTATCTTCTTCAGTGTGTCTACCTTAGGTATATTCAATACAGAAAGGGCCACAGGACACATCTGGGGCACATGGGTTATATCCATGTGAACTCTTACAGTGCTTACATGTGGAAATATATCTATCACCTCCCAAAGCTTCCTAATGCTTTTATTATCATCATTATTATTATTTGTATGTGTCTGTAAGCGCACAACATAAGATCCACCCTCTCAGAAGATTTTAAATATACAATATGGCATTGTTAGCTATAGGCACTATGCCGTATAGTAGATCTCCAGAACCTATTTATTGGTGAGTTGCTTTTTTGAACCTCAATTTCTTTATTTGTAAGTTGGAGAAAATAATCCACAGTTTACAGGAATTTTGTGAATTCAAAAAGGCTGAGGACAGAGTGTTGGCAGTGAGTAGCACTATTTTAATATTTAGGATTCATATTCATAAGCCCTAAGAGAAAATTAGTGTGGTAGCATGAGAAAAATAGGCCATTTACATATAAACAATGTTTCAATTTCATAAACAAGACCTTTGTTGTCATGAACGATAGTGTTATTAACTTTATTGATGCTGATAGTTTGGGATTAATCACTGTGATGTCACAAAATATTTTTATGCTTTATTGTCATCTAATTCAATCATGGCAATTATTACAAGAAACAAACTGAGTTTTTCAAAAGAAAAACAGGCATAAACTTAAATAATTTAGCTCAAAATTAGAAATTTTTTTTGCTAATAAGGCTGTCATACTTTTGTATTACAAATGCACCTAAGGTATTTAGAAGCGGTTTGAAAGTGTCAAAAAAGAATATTCATAATCTTCCTGCCCCAGAGACCAGACAAAAACTTATTGTATCAGCAGGAAATTAAAATTTTACTTTCTGCTAATAATGATTTCAATCAGTTTGGTTTCTTTTATTATCTTCTCACCTGAAACTCATTAAGAAAAAAGAGAGAAGGGAAGAAAAGAGAAAGGATTTTATTTCACTGTGCTTTTAGCAGTTCTGACACACTGTGGGCACTAGGAATGACTAGGTAGTAAGGAAGAGGTAAGATAGAATGGGAAGGCAAACACATAGAACTGGAGAGTAGAATGATGGCTACCAGGGGCTGGGGCACTTAGGGGGCTGAGGAAGGGACTGTAGTAATGCTGGTCACAGGATATAAAATTCTAGTTTGACAGGAGAAATAAGTTCAAGAGATCTACTGTACAACATAGTTAATAACATATTGTATTCTTGAAAAATAGCAAGAGTGGATAAGTATTCTCACAACAAAAATAATAACTGTGAGGTAAGGCATATGTTACTTAGCTATATTTAGTTATTCTACAGTGCATATATATATTTTATATATATATATTTCAAAGCATCATGTTGTACACTGTAAATACAATTTTATCTGTCAAATTTTAAAAATAATATAATCTCTGAAAAAGAATGGGAAAGCAAACAAGTTTACTTGGAGAAAATATATAGCAAATCCATTTGACCCAGCAATCCCATTACTGGCTATATACCCAAAGGATTACAAATAATTCTATTATAAAGACACATGCACACGTATGTTCATAACAGCACTGTTTACAATAGCAAAGACCTGGAACCAATCCACATGTCCATCAACGATAGACTGGACAAGGAAAATATGGCACATATACACCATGGAATACTATGCAGCCATAAAAAATTATGAATTTGTGTCCTTTGTAGGGACATGGATGAATTTGAAAACCATAATTCTCAGCAAACTGACACAAGAACAGAAAATCAAACACCACATGTTCTCACTCATAGGTGGGTGATGAACAATGAGAACACATGGACATAGGGAGCGGAGCATCATACACTGGGGTATTTTGCGGCGGGGGAAGGGAGGGACAGCAGAGGGGTGGGGAGGTCAGGGAGGGATAACATGGGGAGAAATGCCAGATGTAGGTGACCAGCAGATGGAGGCAGCAAACCACATTGCCATGTGTGTGCCTATGCAACAATCCTGCATGATCTGCACATGTACCCCAGAACCTAAAGTACAGTTAAAATAAATAAATAAAAGAGAATATTCAAAATAGTAATCTCAAAATACTGATATTCCAAAATGGAATTAATCTTATTAAGGTTGCAGTGATTCTGGTACTGCTAAGATTATAGGTGTTATCCTCCAACCAAGAACATCATCACTTTCAATTTATTGTTTAATATTTATTCATTATTATCAGTATTTATATCAACTGATATTTTAAATGTAAACATTGATGTGCAAAGTAATTTATTTTTCCCAGTGGGTTCTAGAACTCCAGCACCCTGTTGATAGCACCAGTATCTAAACCTCCTTGGAGAGTGAAGAATGTGAAATAGAAATTTGGCTCAGTGCCCTCAGTGCTTGGCTCAGTACCTTATTAGCACTTAATTAATATTGGTCAGTGCTGATAATTTCTTGAGACATGTCTCAATTGACTGGTAGCTACACCTGCTTATATGGAGACAGGATTCTATAGAAAGGAGATAGCCTGTGAAGGGTATGTACTGCATGCAGCTGAGGAGCTTTTAAGCTCTCATTCTAGGGGCAAGATAGCTGAAATAGAGATTTAAGAATTTAGTCGAGAAGTAGACTAAGTTGATCTCCTTCACAATGTCACATTCATAGTACTACTTCCACACTATTAAACTGTATAACTAAATAAGAACATACTTAAGTCTCAGATGTCTAGAAAACTCAAAAGTATAGTGTTAATATAAACCTATGTGGTAAATATTAAGAGGCTTTGGTCATTTGTGGTTTGTCTTGAAAGTATTAAATAATTTTCAAGAAAAGTACTCAACAACTAAAGGAACAATTCTTTGCTGTAAATTTCCTCTCAATATGTATAGGATTATATTTAATGTAATGAAAATGAGTTTCTTTTTATCTGTTTTTTCTCTGAAATAGTGATTGGTTGAAAATGTTATATATACATATACACACGAATACACAGTTCTCCTTATCCACAGAAAATATGTTATATGTCACATTAAAGGGCAAATATACCAAATAGTGAGTTATTATGCCTTTGATAAATAGAAAATCATACTAAACAATTTGACTAATAAGGAACTATGAAGGGAGAATAACAATATGAGTTCTTATTCTAAAATCAGCTACCTAAAAACCAGCATCCTAACCTAGAGGTATAAAATGTATAACTAGGACCCCCAAATTATGAGACTATACTTTTGTAAGATTTCTTAATCCTATATATACAAGAAAATATATGTTATTGAACTCATGCAAACACAGGCCTGAGTACTTGTAAGCTGTCAAATAAACCATGATCAAATTTAGAAAAATACTTCAGATTTTTCAAATTTACCTGGAAATAAAATACATGATAAAAGCAGGGTATAGATACTTACCCAGTTACCTTTCACTTCAAATAAACAAAATATCAGAAATAAATTATATATCAAAATGAATTGATGTGAATCACATTCACAAATTACATGAAAAAAATAAAATGATGAAACAGAACATTTGAGAGTTAATTTTGGAACAAAAGTAAATTCTTTTTTTTTAATCTCCAGCTTTTATTTTGAAGTTCAAATGTACATGTGCACGATGTGCAGGTTTGTTTCATAAGTAAATATGTGCCATGGTGGTTTGCTGCACAGATCATCCCATCACCTAGGTATTAAGCCAAGCACCCATCAGCTATTCTTCCTGATGCCTTCCATCCTCCCACCTCCTACCCTCCAAGAGGCCTCAGTGTGTTGTTTCCCCCCAGATGTCCATGTGTTCTCATCATTCAACTCCCACTTGTAAGTTAGAACATGTGGTATTTGGTTTTCTGTTACTGCTTTAGTTTGCTAAGGGTAATAGCTTCCATTCATATCCCTGCAAAGGACATGACCTTGTTCCTTTTTATGGTTGCATAGTATTCCAGGGTATGTATGTACCACATTTTCTTTATCCAGTCTATCATGGATGGGCATTTAAGTTGATTCCATGTCTTTGCTATTGTGAATAGTGCTGCAATGAACACACATGTGCATGTATCTTTATAACAGAATAATTCATATTCCTTTGGGTATATACCCAATAATGGTATTGTTGAGTCAAATGGCATTTCTGCCTCTAGGTCTTTGAGGAATCATCTCACTGTCTTCCACAATGGTTGAAGTAATTTACACTTCCACCAGTAATGTAAGAGTTCTTTTTTCTCCACAACCTCAACAGAATCTGTTGTTTTTTGACTTTTTACTAATAACCATTTTGACTGCTGTGAGATGGTATCTCACTGAGGTTTTGATTTGCATTTCTCTAATGATTAGTGATGTTGAGCTTTTTTTCTTATGTCGGCTTCATATATGTCTTTTTTTGAGAAGTGTCTGTTCATGTCCTTTGCCCACACAAAAGTAAATTATATTACTGAAGACTTTAAAAGAATTGTCTCTTATTTAGTTCTTATTCTTAGGATACCTACTGAAAAAAGAACAGCTCATTAGAAGATGTGCACAGGTGTCTAAGATAGCTCAACAAAAGACTGTAATTTACTATTGACTACATTTTCGAAAATGAAATGTTCAGTATTAGTCCCCCTCCACATTTTTTATCCTGAGATATCCAGTGTTAGGCAAAACCTATAATTTCAAATGAACCTTGTGTAATTAATCAACTCCACTGATTATTACTAATGAAGCAAACACTCTTAGAATTGCTCCATCAGTTGACATTGATCTTATATCAACACTACTAAGTTGCACAAAAATTAATCAACCAATAATATCAGAAATAAATGTTTTTTTTTCTTTTTCAAAGAAAGAAGGAAACTGTAAGACTTTATGTTGTGGTACAGCACAGAAGATAATTTAACGTAAGACAACATGAGGGTATATTAGTCTCCAATGGGAGGTTGGCTTTCCTAACTATGGGAATAAATCTTAGTTCAATGGGAATTTTCTAACTATAAAACTTTTCAAAATTTGCTAAAACATTTGTAAAACTATTATGATATGGGTACTAAATATCAAATTCCTTATTGCTTTTATAATAGAATAGTCTCAACTTTTAAAAAGTTGTCATGAAAAAATCAATAAATATGTACAAGCCTTCCTTGTGGGTTTGAATCCCTGCCCTACCACTTACTAGTCAGGTGACCTGTGTAAGTCATTTAATCTTCTGTGATTTAGTTTCTTCATCTGTGAAATGGAGATAATAGTGTCCTTACTATACAGATTGACTTCAAGGATTAATCCATTCCCCACAATTTGACCTACCTCCCATAAAGATTTAAATTTTATATCAGGTCACATTTTTTGCCCCCATACACAATCCCAATGCTTCAGCCACATCATATTTGTCATTCCAAAAATACAACAGATCCTTCTTTCTTTGCCTTCTGAATTCCTATTTATCCTTCAAAGTTCACCTCTGTCTCTGTGAAGGCATCACTGATTTCTAGAAGTAGAATGCACTTTCTAATTCTATTGGCAATTTGTTATGTGCAGTCATACATAATGATGTTTCAGTCAAATGACAGGTCACATATAAAACAGTGGTACCATAAGATAATGGAGCTGAAAAATTCCTGTTGCCTAGTGATATAATAGCCTTTGTAACATCACAGTGCAATTACTTTTATTTTTATAACTTTATTGTAGCTTTTTTTTTTCAAGATGGTAGACGAAGTATGTCAGATGCCAGTTCTTAGAAAGATCAGTTACAGACAGTTGAATGGTCATGATCCAGATGGAAAACTGAGGGAAGAGAGCCATCAACTTTCAGAGAGCTCAAGGGAAGAAACTAGGGTGCAGACAAGGAAAGCAGCAAAGTCTGGCAGACATTGACCCCTGAGGAACTCAGAGTCCCATGTAAAGGGTAGGTTGGGGTACTTCTCTGCTCCTTTCACTCCTGTGACAAACTGCTGACTGACAAACTGTCAGAGAACCCTTCTGCCCTTACAATCCCAGGCAAGGCAGTTGGTGGCAATATGGGAGCTCTAGGGTGGGAGCCTCAGGTGGCCAGCTCATGCTGGTATGCCCACACTTCCCTCAGACCCTAACTGAAATGGCAGGTGCCACACTGGTCGTGCCACTGCCCTGTCCAGGGAACCTCAGTCCTTGTGTTGCCACACTACCAGATCCCCTGCAAACATACCTCAGAACCTGCTCTGACTTTGGCCACCACAGGAGACTGGTGGGTCCCTGGGGGGCTGTAGGTTCCACAGAAATCTAGCCCTCAGTGCAGGTCACCCCTATGGGAGGGCTGAGAATATTCTGCCAAAGCCATACTTGGGAAAAGGAAATGCCACACAGTGCCAATGTTGAAGCGGGTAGCAGTGGTGGCTGTAAACAGACAAGGAGAGTGAGTCATCTCCTGCTCCCCTGGTACCCTGTTGTGGACACAGCAGAAGCTTTTCCTGCTGAGGACTGACTGAGTGCACCTGTAGATAGCCTTTCCAGCACTCTTCATGGCAGCTACACCTCGTTGAAAGTGAGCCAATGCCACCCAGGTATGCATGAAGGGTAGGGCCTGTCTCCCATCCCTACACAGAATAGCAATGTCTGAGCAATAAAGGGCAGATGAGGGGCAGCACTGTCTGCTCTAGGCTGGGGAAGAGGCTTTGTCCTGAGCCCATTTTGGTGGTAGCCACCAGAGGGGCATTTCTACAGACTTCAGTCACACTGCAGCCTGGGAGCCAAAGAACAATGTCTATATGCTGAAGGTGCGAGCCCTGTGACAGAGATGTGATAGGAAAATAGATCACATTCCTGCCTGCCCAGGATAAGGGGCTAGTGCAGCCCTCTGCCCCTGCCCCTACCACCAAGACCTCAGTTCACTCCAACACAAGCTCCCCCGACTAACCCCAATTAGGGCAGTTGTCTCCACTCATCATTAGTCTGCCTGAGGGTGAGCTGATTCTTACTCTTAAGGACCACCTACTTGACTGGAGACTGAATTGCACCACCAAATAAAAATCCTCTGTCAGAAGTGTATAGTACTAGTGTACAAGGTAAGTTTCGTGGGACCTCTGCACTCATAATCACCCAGAAGATAGTGTGTTGGCTCATATGCCCAATGTATGGATACAACAAGCAGCATTTGAGAAAGCCACCACACAAAGGCTATCCATAACCAAAGAGCATATGCAGAGTCTTGGTGTCGTGAAAGCACCGAGAAAAGAAGCCAAACAATTGTACACAATATACACCATAGTCATACCCTCAAGGGAAAAAAGAATAAACATTATAAGGTCCCATCCAAACAATAGCAAATTCAAAAATTAGAAGCAACCACTCCTTCGGATGAGAAGAAATCAGTGCAAAAACTCCAGTGGTACAAAAAGATAGAATGTTTTGACACTTCCAAAGGATCCGGCTAGCTTTCTAGCAATGGACCCTGAAAAAAAAATGAAAAATGACTGATAGTCTGAGCGTGGTGGTTCATGCCTATAATCCCAGCACTTTGGGAGGCCAAGGCAGGTGGATCATGAGGTCAGGAGTTGAAGACCAGCCTGGCCAACATGGCCAACCCATCTCTACAAAAAACACAAAAATCAGCCAGGCATGATGGCGGGCACCTGTAATCCCAGCTACTCAGGAGGCTGAGGCAGGAGAATCGCTTGAACCCAGGAGGCGGAGGTTGCAGTGAGCTGAGATCATGCCCTTGCACTCTAGCCTGGGCAACAGAACGAGACTCCATCTCAACAAAAAAAAAAAAGAAAAAGAAAAAGACAAAGAAAAATTACTGATAAAGAATTCAAGATACAGATTCTAGTATCTTAGATATCATTGCACTTGATTCTAAAGAAGTGCAATGATATCAAGAGAATGCTGAAAATCAACACGAAGAAACCAGAAAAACAGCTCAGAAAATGAAAGACAAGATAGCTATATTTAAAAACATTAAACTTCTGACAATAAAAAAAATTCACAAAAGTAATTTCCAAATACAATTGAAAACATTAACAAAAAACTAGACCAAGTAGAAGAAAGAATTTCAGAGCTTAAAGACTTGTCCTTCAAATTAACACAGTCAGACAAAAATAAAGAGAAAAGTATTTTAAAAATAAACAAAGCCTTTGAGAAATATGGAATTATGTAAATTGACCAAACCTATAGCTTATAGGTATTCCTGAGAAAGAAGGTAAAGTAAGCAATTTGGAAAATATATCTAAGGGAATCATTCAGGAAAATTTCCCTGATCTTTTTGGAAGGTAGTCATCCAGATAAAAGAAGTTCAGAGAACACCTGCAAGATACTATATAAGAGGAACATCATTAAGGCATATACTCATCAGACTAACCGAGGTCAATGCTAAAGAAAAAATATTAAAGACAGTAAGAGAGAAGAGTCAAGTTACCTATAAAGGAAATTCCATCAGCCTAGCAGTGGATTTCTCAACATAAACCATATAAGCCAAAAGAGTTAGGGGGCCTAGTTTTAGCCTTCTTAAGGAAAAACAAATTATAGCCTGAAATTGTATATCCTGCCAAACTATGCTTCATAAACAAATGAAAAATAAAATCTTTCTCAAACTAGCAAATATTTAGAAAATTCATCACCATGAGACTGGTGCTATGAGAAATGATGGAACATTGAAAACATGGGGAAAAAAGGGCAATACTATTTGTCATAAAAGAGTATAGGACAATACTCTTCTGTCATAAAAGCTCATATAATTACAAAATTCAAAGATCACGGAAAGCAATTACACCACTGGGACTATAAAACAACTAGCTAACAATACTATGATTGGAACAAAGCTTCACATGTTAATATTAAATTTGAACAGAAATGACCTAAATGAAGATATAGATTGGCAAATTGCATTTAAGAAACAAGATACAACATCTGCTGACTACAAGAGATCCATCTAATGTGAAAGGACCCCCACAGGCTCAAAGTAAAGGAGTGGAGAAAAATATATCACACAAGGAAAAACAAAAAAGAGCATAGGTTGCTATTCTTACATCAGATAAAACAAAATTTATACCAATAATAGTTTTTTAAAAAGGCAAAAAATACATAATGATGAAGAGTTCAATTCTACAATAATATTTAACTATTATATATATATATATATATATATATATATATATATATATACACACACACACACAATAACAGTGGAGGACTTCAACATCCCACTGACAGCACCAGACAGATCACTGAAGCAGAAAACTAACAAAGAAACTCTGAACTTAAACTGCACTCTTGACCAAATGGACCTGCTAGACATCTACTGAATACACATTTTTTTCTCATCTGCACATGAAAAATTTTCTTGCCTAATTGCTCTTCCTAGGACTTCCAGTACTATGTTGAATGGAAGTAGCACGAGTAGGCATCCTTGCCTTGTTCCTGATCTTTGAGGAACAGCTTTCAACTTTTGATTATTAAATATGATGTAAACTGTGGGCTTGTTATATATGGCCTTTATTGTGTTGAGCTGTATGCCTTCTACAGCTAATTTGTTAAGAGTATTTTTTTTCATGAAAGGATGTTAAATAATCAATGTTTTTGTTCTTTACTCTGTGAATGTGGTATATCACATTTATTGATTTGTATATATTCAACCCCAGCTCAGGGATGAATCCATTGCTTCCTATATCACTTGCCCATGATGTATGATCTTTTAATGTGCTGTTGAATTCAGCTTGCTAGGTTTTTTGTTGAGAGTTTTTGCATCTATGTTCATCAGAGATATTATTATGCAATTTTCTTATCTTGCAGTGTCCTTATCTGGCTTTGGTATCAGCGTAATGCTGGCATCATACAATGAATTTCAAGGTATTTCTTCTTCAATTTTTAGGAAGACATAACAAAAGATTGACATAAATCTCCCTTAAATGTTTGGTAAAATCCACCAGTGAAGCCATCTGTTCTTGGGCTTTTCTTTATTTTATTACTGAAATAAAATAAGTCTTTTATTACTGAATTATTGATTTAATTTTCTTGCTTGTTATTGGTATGTTCAGATTTTCTATGTCTTTATGATTCATGTTTGGTAGATTTTATGTTTCTAGGAATTCATCCATTTTTAAGGTCATAGAGTTTCTCAGCATATAATTGTTTATCATAGATACTAATGAACTTTTTAATTTATGTGATATCAGTTGTAATATCTCCTCTTTCATATATGGTTTTTATTTATTTTACTCTTCCCTTTTTTCTTATTAAGTCTAGCCAAAGGTTTGGGTTTGTCAATTTTATATTTCTTTTAAAAAAACTGAATTTCATTGATTTTTCCTATTGTTTTCTATTATCTATTTTATTTCTGCTTGGATCTTCGTTATTCTTTCCATTAGCTAACTTTGGGTCTAGTTTGTTCTACTTTTCTAGTCCCTTCAAATGTATAATTAGGTTGCAAATTTGAGATCTTTCCTCTGTTTTCACATACTTTTATTGTTATAAGTTTATCTTTTAATACTGCTTTGGCTGTATCCCATAAGTTTTAGTATATTGTGTTTTCATTTTCATGTCTCTCAAGATATTTTCTAATGTCTCTTTTTAATTCTTTTTGACCTATTAGTTGTTCAAGAGTGTGTTGTTTAATGTTCACATATTTGTAAATTTTTCAGTTTTCCTATGACTATTGATTTCTAGTTTCACATTCCATTGTAGTCAGAAATAATAGTTGGTATGATTTTGATCACTTTAAATTTTTAAGACTTACTTTGTAATAATGTATGATCTATTATGGAGAACATTCTGGCTGCACTTGAGAAGAAAGTGTATTATGCTGCTATTGGTGAAATGTTCCATGTATGTCTGTTGGGTCCATTTTTTTCTACAAGGTTGTTCAAGTCCTTTATTTCCTTTTGATCTGCAAATGGGTAATATATTTTATCCACTCTTGAAAATTAGGTACTGAAATCTTCTACTATTATTCTATTGCTGTCTATTTCTCTCTTCAGTTTTGTCAATGTTTGCTTTATATGTTTAGATGCTTTATTGTTGGGTGCATAACTACTTATACTTCTTATATATTCCTAGTGAATTGATCCTTTTATCATTACAAGATGTCTTTCTCAGTCTCTTGAGATAGTTTTGACTAGCAGTCTATTTTATCTGATATAAGTATAGTCACTCTTGCTCATTTCCCTTTAACATTTTCATGGAATTTTTTTTTCCATTCATTCACCTTGAGCCTAGGTATGGCCTAAAATCTAAAGGAATCTATTGTAGACAGCACATAATTGGGTTATACATTTAATCCATTCAACCACCCTATGTCTTTGATTGGGAAGTTGAATTTATTTAAATTTGAAGTAATTATTGATAGAGAAAGATTTATTATTATCATTTACTGTTTTCTGTTACCCTTGTAATTATTTTGTGCATTTTTTCCTCTCTTTCCTCTCTTGCTGTCATTTTTTATGTTTTGTTGGGAATCTTTGATATCTTTCTATAGGTATTTTCTTTTTCGATACAACGGAGCTTGCATAATACCTTATAGTAATGACAGTGTATTTTATTCTGATAACAACTTAAGTTCAATAACATACAAAAACATCTCTTTAAATTCTCCTTCCCATACACATTTTGTTATTGTTGTCACAATTTACATTTATTTATATTGTATCTACTAACATAGTTTTACTTATGAAAAGTATTTTACTTATTGAAAGCATTTTGCTACTTTGTCTTTTAACTTTTTTACTTGAATTAAAAGTGGTTTACCTACTACTGTTGCAGAATTACAGTCCTGCATTTGTCTATATTATCTTTACCAGCACTTTTTATACTTTCTTATGATACATTGTTGTTTAGTATTGTTCCATTTCAGGTTGAGGAGGTTCCCTTAGCATTTATTGCATGGAGGTTTGGTCATGATGAACTTCCTTGTTTTTGTTTGTCTGGAAAAAACTTTATCTCTCTTTCATGATTGAAAAACAGTTTCATTGGGTCTAGTTTTTCCAGTTGCCTTTTTTTCCCCCCAGCATTATGGATCTATCATCTCATTCCTTCTCTTCTGCAAAGTTTCCACAGAAAAAGCTACTTATACTCTTACGAAAGTTCCCTTGTACCTGACAAGTAACTTTTCCCTTGTGGCTTTTTCTCTTTGTGTTTGACTTTTGGCAATTTTCTTATAAGGTGTCTTGGTACTGATATCTTTTTCTTTTTGGGGGGTCCTTAGAATGTACATTTCCTTCTCCATAATTGTGAATTTTTAGTCATTATTTCTTTGAATAAGCCTCTGGTTCTTTCCTTCTCTCTTCTCCTTCTGGAATTCTCATAATGTGTGTGTTGATCCACTTGATGGTGTCTCATAAGTTCTTTAAGTTTTCTTTATTCTTTTTCGTTATGGTTCCTTTTTGTTCCTCTGACTCAGCAAATTCCAATAATCTGTACTTAAGTTCACTGATTCTTTCTTTAGTTTGATCTAGTATGTTGTTAAATCCCTCTAGTGAATGTTTCAATTTAGTTATTTTATTCTTCAGCTCCAGGATTTCTGTTTGGTACTTTTTAAATATTATCTATCTCTTTTCTGAAATTCTCACTTTGTTCATGCAGTGTTTTCCTATTCTCAGTGAGAATCTTTATGACAGTTATTTTAAATTCTCTTCCAGGTAAATTGTATATCTTTGTTTCATTAAAGTCAGTTTCTGGAGATTTTTCTGTTACTTAGTTTGGAACATATTTTCCTGTTTCTTCATCTTCCTTGACTCTATGCATTTGTGTCTTTGTGTCAGACAAAGCAGCCTTCTCTCCCAGTCTTCACAAAGAGCTGGCCTCATATGGAAGATCCCCACCAATCAGTCTAGGCAGAGATTCTAAAACCTCTTAAACCTCATGTTTGTTCAACTCATTTCCTTGTGTATTTCTGGCAGCCCTAGGTGTCTAGGGTTTGCCAGGTCTTGTGAGTGCACCAGGATAAGTGAGACTGAATCCTTTGGGATTTCAGCCAACCCTTTGGAAAACCCCTGGAAAGTCTGATGTTTGGGCCAACTCTTTCCATCCCCAGGGAGAAGCTGAAGCTGTAAGATGGGGATTTGCTTGCTCTACGCTCTAAGCTGGGGAGGAAAAGCTATGGTGGCTACCAACCTAAGCTACCATCTCTGTTCTCCTACTGGTGGCTAGATAATTACACACTATTAGCACTTTAAGACAGAGAAGATAGCAACCAGTCTTTTGGGTAGCCCCCATCAAAGTTGGGGTACTGGATACACAAACCTCCTCTAGAAGAAGCTGAGAGCTGGGACTCTTTATCCAGTTGTATGGTGTTGTGCTGGGGGTAGAAATTCTGGCAAACAGATGTCCTGAATATCTTTACAAATGTCAGTGGATCTGATTTTGCATTCACCCAGGGTGCAGGAGCCATTCAACTAGTTGCTGGATTTCCCACAAAGAGAACTTTTTGGTGAATTGTTCCTGAATTGGTGTGTTTGTGGTGGGGAGGAAGGTTTCTTACTCCACATTTTGCTGACACCAGTCTTCTGTCATTTTTTTCATTGACCATCTATGTTGCTCCAGTGTCCCCAACTCTTCAAGCAACTGTTCTCACCTAGAGACTAATAGCATTAAACAAGTTTGTTTACACTTGGCATACTTTGCTGCTATAATTAACCATGATTTCATCACCAACAAGTTTTTTTCCTCATATTTAAATAATTTTAATACATATATAGATCTCTTATGAAACATTCATCTCAAAACCCAAGCAAAATACAGGTTTTATGTAGAACAGTTTCTGGTCAATGTACACACAAGTTGAATGTTTTTTAAAAAGCATTCTACAGCATTAAAGGATATAAGTGGAAGATATTTATTGAATATGTTTATTAAGATTCACTCACCAAGTAAAGCACACTTGTAAATTAAGATTATTAAGATTCACTCACCAAGTAAAGCACACTGATACTTCTTTCTGCTTATCTGATATGTAAAAGGACATTAAGCCATAATTTCCTGTAGTTTGTATCCCATAACATAACATGGCAGTTGTTTATAAAGATGTAGTTACTTCTATTTGAAAATATAGCTGCTGCACTGCCCTCTGGCTCACTTTGAAAATTTGTGGTTCTGAAAGTTCAAGATACTATTTTAACTCTTTGTATTTGGCTCCAACCTGTGTAGCTATGTTTCTACTTCTCATTTCCCTTAGTTTCCACACTGGTGGAGAGTGGGGTGGTGGTGTGTTTTTTAAGGTTAGGGGAGGGGTTTTAGTCAGTCAGACAAGATTCTGATAAGTTCATGTTCTGGGTTGTTTTGACTGAAAAACCAGAATTTATAATTTTACAAAATCAGATTATCCTTTTAGATATGTATTTTTATTAAACATATTACCTCTTCCTGTGAAAATAAAAACATGGCAAATAATATCTGAATATTATTGGGCACTTAAAAATATTTTTACAAGGCTCAAGCTTAATTTGGAAGGAAATTGTGAACTATACTCTATTTGCAATTACTTTACATGCAATAAAGTAATTTTCTCTGAGAATGAGATCTAAAGTATTAATAGATTAAATTGAAATAAAAGAATTTTTTTAAATTGTTAATTTATATGAGCTGTTCTGAAGAAAGCATTAGAAATGTGTAAAAGCTTATTTCAAAAGGGATCATAATAGAAAAATAATTTGACTCCATTTCAATATAATAAAGGCTAAGATTTTTAAATTGCCTGAAACTTGTACTGAGCTTTTCACTAAGGCAGGTATTGTGTGGGTGGACATTTTGATAGCCCTGTTTAGAGTGCCACAGTCTTATAAGGATATAGTTGGCTAACAAATGAGCCATTTAGAAACGTACATTGGTTGAAGTCTCACTGTCTTTTCTGTTTTGTGAGAAAACTTTGCTACAATGAGAAATTCCATTTTAAACCTTCTAATATTTATGATTGTTGTCTTCTTGTGAGTCAGGAATAATGTGATGAGTGATTAGTTTGGTTATGTGGGGATATATGCTATTCTTTTAGCACAGCTATAGTGTCATTATGTAATAAATACATATTTTGCCATCTAATCAAAAAACAAAATAGTCCACACTACACTGTGCCATAAAAGCATGACAATCAAAGTTGATTTTTCTCTTATTTTCTTGTTCTGACATAATAGATATGCACTGATAATAAAAATAAATAAAATCTCATGTTCAGCAATATGAATGGCACTCAAACTCACTGTGATTTGTAGTTCACTGAGTAGCAGTGTAAACCAAGATGGAGCCACATATATTCTTTGTCACAGTTATTTAAGTCTATCATTGTAGTGCAAAAGCAGCCATAGACAAATGTAATTAATGAGATGGCCTTGTTCCAATAAATGAACACTGAAGTCTTAATTCATGTAATTTAATGTCACAAGTTATTATTTTGACCCTTGTTTATCATTTTTAAATGTAAAAATTATTCTTAGCTCAAAGGCCATGGAAATAAAGATGGCAGGAAAAATTTGGCCAATAGGCTATTGTTTGCCAATATCTTTGGTATAAGATTTTAGAGGTAAGATATTAGAAAGTAGAGACCCAGCCTTAATTTTTTGACTCTTTTCATTTCTTTATTTTTAAAACTGTTTTTCACTTTAGTTGCAAAATATTGTATTATAGTTATGAGATATGCACTTACTATATTTGAACTACATCAAACTAAAAAATTTTTGTGCATCAAAGTACACAACCAATAGATTTAAAAGGCAACATATAGAATGGAAGAAAATATTGACTAATCATATATTTGATAAGAGGTTAATGTCTAGAATATATGAAGATCTCGTACAACTCAACAACAATAAAACAGCCATGTTAAACTAATAATTTAAATATTTATTTAATCCTATTAAATTCTTTAAAATTTTAGAAATTAATTTTAAAATTAAAAAAATAAATTTAATAGGGTTAAATATCATTTGTCTATTAAAAAAAAATAGGCCAGGCACAGTGGTTCACACCTGTAATCGCAGCACTTTGGGAGGCTGAGGTGGGTGAATCATGAGGTCAGGAGTTCGAGATCAGCCTGGCCAATATGGAAACCCTATCTCTACTAAAAATGCAAAAATTAGCTGGGCATGGTGACGTGCACCTGCAGTCCCAGCTACTCAGGAGGCTGAGGCAGGAGAATTGCTTGAACCTCAGAGGCAGAAGTTGCAGTGAGCCAAGATCATGCGACTGCACTCCAGCCTGGTTGACAGAGTGAGACTCTTTCTCAAAAAAAAGAAAAAAAAAAAGACAAAGGACTTGAATGGAAATTTCTCAAAGTTAATATACAAATGAGGAACAAGTACATGAAAAGATGCTAAACATCAGTATTAGGGAAATGCAAATCAAATCTACAGTAAAATATTGCCTCACAGCCATTACTATAACAATCAAAACACACACACACACACAAACACACACACACAAACACCAGAAAATCACAAGTGTTGGCAAGGATGTGTAGCCCCCTTGTGCATTTTTGGTGGAAATGTAAAATGGTGCAGCCACTCAGGAAAACAGTATAGCAGTTCCTCAGAAAAACAAAAATAGAATTATCATATATGATCCTATTCCCACTTTTGGGTATTCTTCAAAAGAATTGAAAACAAGATCTCAAAGAGATATTTGCACATCCATGTTCACAACACTATTCACAATAGTGAAGCAACTCAAAAGTTCTATAGTTGAAAGGACAAGGGAAATGTGGTACATGCAATAAGAGGTTATTCAATTTGAAAAAGGGAAAAAATTCTGGCTCATGCTACAACATGACTGAAGCTTGAGGACTTTATAATAAAATATGTCAGTCACAAAAATACAAATAGTATATGTGAATATACTTAACATTACTGAATGGTATACTTGCAATACTTATGAAAATCAGTATGCATGTGAGGGGGAAACGGCAGAGTTCCTTCTCAAGTTCTGCTACTTTTAAAGACCTAAAGTATGCATCAGTGTGGCCACAACAGAAACTTGTCACTTCCTAGAGGACGATTGGACTACTTCAAACTCGACTAACTAGTAGCGTCAATTTCAGCTAACATTTAAGATAGTATATCTCATGCTATTCCTTTTTGATCTACATAAAAATATTTTCAAATAATTAAGAAAAATAGTTCCATTGTTTAATAGCATTGCCTTGATTGGTAATTGATCACTGCATTCAAATGGCTAAAATTATAGCACATCACCTTTAGCTATTACATTTTTTTCTCTTTATGATCATTTAATTAGTTAATTGATCATACTATTTAAGTAACTTGCTTCATTAATTTACCCTTATGCCTGCAGAAGATACAACAAATATCTTATCTAAAAAAAATAAAATATTCATTAAATTTAAAAGCCATTCTGAGAAAAACCGGATAGGACCAAGGTGAACAATGAAGAGAGAACTGAGGTGAATAAGAAAAACTGAAAGGGCACTGGGTTATTTTCACTGAGTCCATATGGAAACTCACCTCACCTATCCATACATCCACCCTGGAGTTTAAGGCTCAGTATAGAGTGGCATTCTCTTTCATGTTGCCTTTTAATCAAATTCACAGAGAAACAGACACAGAAATGTGTCTCTCTTACCAAGACCTCCAACATACTTGTCACTTCCTGGTCATTGGGTTAATATGGTGAAACAGTATGATATTCTAGAAAACATTCACTCATCCAAATCATCTTGGATTCTATTATGATAGAAGGTAGGAGAGTTAACATAGCCCTGGAGCAAGACCATTAATATGTACTGTTGTAATTCCCACAGGAATGTTAACTACTTCTGGTACTCCTTCTTGATAGTAATTGGGAGAAAATACATTTTCCAGATCAACAGCTGCATACCATGTTCCCAAGGTCACATTAACTTGGTGTAGCAAAGATCCAACATCTGATATGGCAGCTGCAACTGGTGCTACCAGTTGGTTGAATTTGAAGTAATCCATTATCATCCTCTAGGATGTGATAAGTTTCAGTTGTGGCCACACTGACACATACCTTAGGCCTTTAAAAGCAGCAGAAACTTGAGAAGAAAGTGCCATTCTCTCTCAGATGCAACACTCATTTACTATCATGGCCAAATCAAGTAGTTTTAGAGTCCCCTAACCCACTACAATAGTTCTTAACTCCACAAGTTAAATAACGAATGTGGTGGTCCTGCCAACTACCAAGTATGTCTACTGGAACTATTCAGGGAACAGAGAAATGAACAATCAAAGGACTGTCTTCCCCAGGAAACAGATTCCGAGATATATGTTCAGGGAGTTTGTTGAAGAGAACTGTCAGCAATAACAACACTGAAGGATTATGGGAAGCAGAATTTGGTACAGGGAGAACTTGGTGCAATTGCAGTAGAGGCCTCAATTGATTCCACATGGAACTCTGATACTGGGACAGCCCTTCAGAGTTGTCTCATATTAAGGCAAGTGGGGCAGGCTTTTGTAAGCCTTCATTGACTACAGGGTCACGCACTCATTGAGTTATACTCATTCAGTAAACCACAGGGGAGGCAGCTCCCATAGGCAAGAGGCAGCTCCTTTCAGCTGAAAGTAATTCCTGGGGAAGAACATAGGTATTAAACCATCAAGCAGGCAATACCTCTGGCAACTGAGGAAATAAATGCCTCAATCCTTAAATGGGAATATTGATGGTTCATTGTAACATCCATTCTAGGGTTTCCAGATTTAGCAAATAAAATTAATAAAAATATTGCATGGGATGTACTTATACTAAAAAGTTGTTTATTATTTACCTTAAATTCAAATTTATCTGGGTATCATATGTTTTATCTGACATGTGTTAAATGGCAAGTAGAGGAAAGAATTTTAAGGGTATTAATATATTTCCCATTTTATAATCTTACACTTAGAAAATGCACATCTCACATTGATGTGGGAGGCCAAAAACAAAAATAGCTTAACCTCAACAATTTTTGCTCTATTCAGAATCCTGAAGTTGTCTAATTACAGGGATTCAATACCCTTCACTTTTTTATTGCAGGAAGCAGAAGTAGGCTTAGAAAGAATACTCAGGCAGTATTAAGGAGGCTGTATAATGAGAAAGACTCAGTCTACAGTACATAGGAGAGAGAAGGAAGTAGAGCAGTGGCAGTGGGAATGGAAGGGAAAGGATAAGATGAGTCGAGACACCACTGAGATGGATTGAAAGACTGTACTGACTGCATGGTTCACAAAAATAGGAGGTGAATAGAAGAATCCAATAAGATTGTTTTCTTTCTAATAGGAGGAAAAGATATAAGACTGTGCAAGCTATATGTAAAATAAAGAAACGTAAAGAGAGAAAATTATACATTTGATATATCATCTAGCAGAATGTATAATATACATATGAAGACATTAATGAATATATTATATCAAGTTGTTGTTATTGAGCAGGGGATCATTTTCTATTAAATATGTTGCACTTGAGACTTTATAGATATTTTTAACCATCTGGCATTTCTACAACCTGTACTCAGGATGTTACATTACACTAGTAATTTTATTAAATAAATATATGTACATAACTCCTGAGAAACACTCATTTTCAAATGTAAAATTTTAACTAAGAGTTTATTTTTTAAATGTGTTTATGACAGCAATTCCAAACTCTATTTTATTTAAAATATTTATTGCATATTAACTGCCTTAATAAAGAAGCTCTTTAAAAGTGGAGTTTTGTTCTTTTCCTTTAAATTGCACAAAAGGAGGATACTACAGTTTGAATGTGTCCTCAAAAAGCATGTGTTGGAAATTTAATCCCCAGTGCAACAATATGTGAGGTGGGGTCTAATAGGAAGTATTTAGGTCATGAGAGCTCCACTCTCAGGAATGGATGCATTAATGTGCATTATCAAAAAGCTTGAGACTGTGAGTTCAATCTCTCTTCCCTCTCTCATCCTTCCACCTTCCGCCATGGGATGATACAGCACAAAGGCCCTTACCAGATATGGACCTCCCAATCTTGGGCTTCCCACTCTCTGGAAGTGTTAGATATAAATTTCTCTTCTTTATAAATTATCCAGTCTGTGGTATTCTGTTATAGCAACCCCAAACAGAAGATGAATTACCACCACCATCATTTCAGTAATGCTATCTTTCTCCTTCGTGCCCTCTCACTTATGTGATATTTTATTTTGCTGTCAGCTGATTCTTGCTGAACAACAATATCCATCACTTCACTCTCACACTATTTCCTAACTCTGGCTAATCGATCCAGAACAACTAACAGATCTATTAAATTTTTGTGCACATCGCAACAGAACCCTCCATAGCATCGTCAAAGCTTAGATTATTTAGTATGGGCTGTGTGTAAAACAAATATTAGAATGTCAATATAAATTTGATTTTTTCCTATTTTCCATCAAAGTTCTAAAATTCAATGTGAATTTACATTCTATAGTTAATTTCAATAACCAATGACTTAATCACAGTTATTAGCTTCTCATATTAAATTACCCCTTATTGAGATCAGTAAACCGAACAAAATCTGGCTAATCCAATTGTGCTCTACCAATCAGAAACCTTTTTTAGTAAGCATTGCACACTGTTGTCTGTATTTCTTAACCATGCCAAGCAAGGCATATGTAATATATGTAGGTATAATAATTAAAATGATCTTAGTAAATCATATTTTATTAAGTATTTTCCACATAAAAGAATCATTCACAATCTTTAAACTCAAGATAAATTTTTCTTGGAGTTGAGTATATTTCTGGGCTACTATTTTTCTTTGTTAGGTTTTTTTTGATGTGTTTAGTAAATATAGGGATAGCTTATCATAGCATGACATAAACAGGAAGGTAAATATGTTGTTTTTACCAAATATAATGGCATGTCAAACCCAAAGATAAATTATTTTTATGTTATCCATTACCAGTTTAGATTTTTCAAGGTTTTACTCCCTTAAATTGATGTAATGAATGTGGATAGCATAGCAAATCAATAGGCCCACCCAGTAAGCATAACTTCCTCAGATCTATTTTTGTGAATGATAAGCAAAATATCAGGAACAGAGTCATATAGTTGTTGAGAGTTGTTTCTAAATATTATAGTAATTCTCCTGTTATGTTAGTGTTGTGACTAAAGATAAAATCCAAGAAAATTAATTTAATTGTACTATAAACGGTTACATTACAATGCTTAAAATGAAAAATCCCTTACCTCTCAACTCAGTGGTTTATTGGGAGCTCTGTCTGATGACTTGCACTTAAGATCACCTTGGTTTCACTTTTCAGTCAAAAGACGACAAATATAATACCTTGTATCACACTAGTAATAATTTATAGTTAAAAATAAAAATTAACTAATCCTGTATGTACATTAAATATTGATATAACAATAATTGACAATATTTATACAACTCTTTTGCCAGGTACTATTCTAAGTAATTTTCCCGTAATTCTTATAGAAAAAGTAGGAAATATATTCCATATTATCCTTGCTTTAACAGTTCAGAACAATGAGGTTAGCTGCAGAAAAGCTAACTAATTGGCTGAAGTTCCTAAGGTAAATAAGGGGTAGCACTGGTATTTGAATCCACTGCAGTCTGGTTTCAGAGCCTATACAGTTAACCACCAGATCATACTACCTCCCTGTTGAATTAGTCATCCTTCTTCCTAATATATGTGTGTGTGTGTGTGTGTGTGTACACACATATGAGTAAAATGAGAATTCCAATTGTCCTTACTTTTCTTCCAGTGACAGCCTACTCTGACAACATAGGCTTAGTTAGATGCCACTCCTGTCCTACATTTACCTCTCATACAGCACTTGTTATGCTGATCTGTCATCATTTCTCAATTGATTGTAATTCCATGAAGCAAGGATTATTGAAAGACTGACATACAGTAGAATGCCTTGAATATAGTAGGGGTTCAATAAATGTCTGTTGGATGAACTGATGCTTCTCATTGTTTTCCGGTCTGCCTACTGACATTCCAAACTGTACCAAAACAATCAGATGTACCCCTTACCAGTACACTACCATTACTCCAATATCAACTTTAGGAATTCTTCATAATATGACAAACTACATTTATCCTTCAAATACTTTTGGAAAGCACACCAATAGCTGTCCCAAGAAGAAAGGTCCTACCTTCTAAATCTTCTTTCTCAAAGTGTGTTTTGAGAATAGAACGAGTTCCACCTCTGTCCACAACTGCTTCTTCATCATTTCTCTGTAAAATAGAAAGAAGATTAAATGATAACCCATATATTACCTTAACTTCAAAAAACAAACATTGATATAATCTAATATTTCAAGTTTTAATTCAGTCGCTTAAATCTAGTTGTTCATGAGTAGTCTATTTGATTATTAAGCATTGGCTTAAGAAGATTAAAATAAATTTGACAACATATTTGAAGAAATACGATTTAGTTTTTTATAACATTGAAGGCAGTCAGACATTCTAGTTGGCACCATTTGTTAGTGAGATGAAAAACAAAAAACAGTTGTCCTATCAATTTAGTAACATCCATTTTGATCCTTGATAAAGAATTCTTGTTTCTTTTTCTTGCCTGATTGCTCTGGCTAGAACTTCCAGTACTATATTGAATAGGAGTGTTGAGGGAGGGCATCCTTGTCTAGTGCTGGATTTCAAAGGGAATGCTTCCAATTTTTGCCCATTCAGTATGATACTGGCTGTTGGTTTGTCGTAAATAGCTTTTATTATTTTGAGATATGTTCCGTCAATACCTAGTTTATTGAAGGTTTTTAGCATAAACATCATTTTCCTTTTTCTTATCCAGCTACAAATATACTTCATTGCCATGAGAGACTAGTGTACCTTCCCAACCAGCTAAGGTTGAAGTTACAGTTTTAAAATCTAAAAACAAAAATCCTATCATCATCTCAATAGATGGAGATAAGGCATTTGATAAAATTCAGTATTCCTTTATAATAAAAACCCTCAACATACTAGATAGTGAGGGAACATGCCTTAAAATAATAAAAGCCATATATGACAAACCCACAGCCAACCTCCTGTTGAACAAGGAAAAGTTGAAAGCATTCCCCCTAAAAACTGAAACAAGACAAGGATGCCAGCTTTCACCACTGCTATTCTTCATAGTACTGGAAGTCCTAGCCAGAGCAATCAGGCAAGAGAAAGAAACAAAAGGCATCCAAATAGTAAAAGATGAAGTAAAATTAGATATGTTTGCTGATGATATAATCTCATACCTAGAAAACTGTAAGGACTCCTCCAAAAGACTCCTAAATTTGATAAAGAAATTCAGAAAAGTTTCAGAATACAAAATCAATGTAAAAAAAAATCAGTAGCATTTCTACATACCAAAAGTTATTATATTAAACTGAGAACCAAATCAAGAAGTCAATCTCATTTACAATAGCTACAAAACAAATATACTTTTGGAATATATATAACTAAGATGGTAAAAGATCTCTACAAGGAAAACTACAGAACACTGAAGAAAGAAATTATTGATGACACAAACAAACAGAAAAACATCCCATACTCATGGACAAGGAGAGTCATAACCATACTGCCCAAAACATCTTCAGATTCAATGCAATCATTATCAAAATTCCAACATCATTTTTCACAGAATTAGAAAAAACCATCTTAAAATTGGTTTTTAAATTCAATTCATATTGAATCACAAAAGGGCCCCAATAGCCAAAGCAAAAAAATAAAAAACAAAACAAACAAACAAAAAACAAAGATGAAGGCACAACATTATGAGACTTCAAATTATGCTATAAGACTATAGTAACTAAAATAGCATGTTACTGGTGTAAAAATAGACATATATCAATGGAGTGGAATAGAAATAAAACCACATACCTACAGCTGACTGACCTTTGACAAAGTCAGCAAAAAACATACACTGCGAAAACGACATTGTATTTAATAAGTAGTGCTAGGAAAATTGGAATGCCATATGCAATAAAAAATAAAACTGGACTACTATCTCTCACCAAATACAAAAATTAACTTAGTATAGATCAAAGATTTAAATGTAAGATCTTAAACTACATAAATACTAGAAGAAAACCCAGGAAAAACTCTTCTGGACATTAGCATAGGCAAAGAATGTATGACTAAGACCTCAAAAGCACATGCAACAAAACCAATAATAAATGAATGGGAATTAGTTAAACTAACAGCTTATGTACAGTAAAAATAATGGTAACCATAATCAATAGAGTGAACAGACAATCTGCAGAATGGGAGAAAATATTTCCAAACTATGTATCCAAGGGACTAATATCTAGAATCTACAAGAAAATCAAACAACTCAACAAATAAAACAACCCCATTAAAAATCAGACGAAGGACATGAAGAGATATTTTTCAAAAGAAGACATATAAATGGCCAACAAGAAATAATGCCCAACATCAATAATCATCATAAAAATGCAAATTAAAACCACAATGAGATACCACTTTACACCAGTCAGAATGGCTATGATTAAAAAGTCAAAAAAATAACAGCTCTTGGTGAGGAAGCAGAGAAAAGGGAATGTCTATATACTGTTGGTGGGAATGTAGGCTAGTACAAGCTGATAGAGATTTAACTAATAATTATTAATCCAAATTATTTGACCTAATTTTGTGTTTATTACCTAAACATTTTCTCTAAAATGATGCTATTTTGAAAGTCTTATCTTTACAGAATATCTGATAAAAGAAATATTTTCCCACAGTTTTTTTGCATACATTTCCTTTCTTTAACCCAATCATCATTTTGTAACCACTTGTTCTGAGTGAGGTGGGTTGGTTTAGTTAAATCTATGGATCTGAGTTACTTTAAGTTACTAAAATTACGACTTCACTATAGATTTTGCCACTAATCCAGATAATATTTATTTGACATGCCTAGAATTATGAGTGGGATGGTTAGGCTAAAGTCTCACTGAGAATATTTCTTAATCTCACTCAGTTTGTTCTACTGTAGAGATGTTTGGTTATCAAGTATAGGAGCCAAAACATTCATAAAAGAATGGTCTTCTTTATCAGACCCTTGTTTAATTTGGATTGGTGCCTCTCTGTAATTGAACACTGAGGGTACAGTAGGAAAACAAAAGGGTGTTTTTCCCTAAACCCTTACCTCTAACCCTTTCCTCTCTCTCAGAGCCAGTTTTGCATTTCCTGGTGACTGCTAGAGACTTCTGCCCAGATATTCCACTAAAACCTCAACTCAACATGACTGGAACTAAACCCTCTTTCTCAATCCACTTATTTTACTTCCATTGACTCACACACATAAAAAAAGTCCCATAAAATATTTTCTCATCTTGTTACCCAATTCTGTTAACTTGGTAACCAATTTATAGAAAAAGTTCGACTCTTGTAAGCAAACAGAAACTCCTCTGTGTTAGTTGAGATTTGTTGAGAAATTATTTCCACCCTCAGATGAGATCTTGGGCAGGTCTCTTCATTTTACAATCTCTTGTTAACAAAAAGTCATCTGATCATTTAAGATAACAGAGCCTAGAACCATCTAATAATCACACAACTTGTTTGATCCAGTGAATGCTTACAACTCTGCATGTTGATCTAATATGAAACTTCTCCCTTTCTTCTCTGTCTTGACGTAGGCTTGGAAGTAGACAGTGCATGCTGTTCAGTCTCAACCTACATTTCCCAGGTTTCTTTGTTTCTAGAAGAGCCATGCAACTAAGTTCTGGCCAATGAAATACAGGGAGAAGTGATATTTGTCATTTTCCAGTCTGAACCACAAAATCTTCTCTAAAACCCTCCACGGTCTATCAATCTCCATACACTGACTTGAAGCTAAAAATTCTGAGGCCCTACAGGAAGGTGAAATCATGCAACAGAAGAGCCTGGGTCACTAAGTCACTTCAGGGAAGACTGCCCATTGAACACCCTCTAAACAAAGTGATTGAGAAATAAATCTCTATTTTATTATGCTGCTGATAGCTCAGGAGCTATCTGATTTAAAACTAACATTGCCATAAATATTTTGCCTATGCCATTTTGTTGCCAGGAATACCTATCCTATTGTTTCTGACTGTTGAAATGCTTAAAAGTCCAGATCAAATGCCACTTATTTCCCTGGTTTCACAGCCAAAATTATCATTTCTTCTTCTAACATTGAATATACTATTCTTTTATCTTTTTATAGCACTGATCAGAGTAGACTGTATGCTTCCAGAAAGCAAGGGATATATTTCATTCACCATTATACATCCCATGGTATCCAGTAGAGTGACTGGAACACAGACACTGCATACATATTGAATTATACAGGCAGTCTGTGTTACACATAATTTATCTCCCATAAGTCACCTCAGCAAGAGAAGACCATCAGACTGGTCCTCCTAAGGCATAGTTTGTACATTGGAACCTTATTTTCTATTTCTTGAATGTGATCTCCACCATTTTTTCTCTGTCCCTTTCTCAAAAAGCATCCAGGCAGCCTTCTTACCTAAAACTGCTTTTAAAAGCTAATTTTTTTCTATATATAGAAGTTTCTGCTTCTTACTGACATTTGTCTCAGAAAAACCATTTTTTAAAAAAAAAAAGATTCATTAGAGAAACTCAGTAGATTCCCCATACTAGAGTCTGACAAGAATTAATCCAGGTCTGACAAGAATTAATCACGGTATTCATCCCTTAGCTATACTGTTGGCCAGGGCAACTCTTTGAGTACCACCTCCTAGTACATATAGAGTCAAGTTTTATTCCCTAGTACTTCCACAGTCAGTTAACTTTGTTTCTCTTCACTACCCTAAGGAATAAGCTTGTTCACCTATCTTATTCTTATCTCTTCTCAAGTCTAATTCTTCTTAAAATATTTGTTATATAAACTAAAAGTAGATCTACTGTTCAATCCAGCAATCCCACTACTGGGTATCTACCCAAAGGAAGAGAAGTCATTCTGTCAAAAAGATACCTACATGCATATGTTTACTGTAACACAATTCACAATTGCAAAGAAATGGAACCAAGTGTCCATGAACTGATGAGTGGATAAAGAAAATTGTGGTATATATACACCATAGAATACCACTCAGCCATAAAAGATAATGAAATAATGTCTTTTGCAGCAACTTGGATGAAACTGGAGCCCATTATTGTTAATTAAATAACACAGGAATGGAAAACCAAATATTGTATGTTTTCATTATAAATAGGGGCTGAGGTATGTGTATGCAAAGGCATACAGAGTGGTACAGAGGACACTGGAGACACAGAAGGGGAATGGTAGGAGGGGAGTGAGGGATAAAAAAACTACATATTGGGTAAAATGTACACTATTCAGCTGATAAAAACACTAAAATTAGAGTTCATGCCTCTACAATTTATCCGATTAACCAAAAACTGCTTGTACTCTCCAAGCTATTAAAATAAAATATATATATTAAAAATAAATGAGTTAACAAAAATAAAATGTTGTGTTATCTATCTGATATTCACCACTTTAAGTATACAAACTACCTTGTATTTATTATCTCATTTAATCCTAATTATAATCATAGGAGGAATTATCCCTTTGGGGGTTTTTTGACATTTATTTTATTATTATTATTTTTATAGTTCAAGTTCTGGGATACATGTGCAGAACGTGCAGGTTTGTTACACAGGCATACATGCGCCATGGTGGTTTGCTGCACCCATCAACCCATCATCTACACTGGGCATTTCTCCTAATGCTATCCCTCACCTAGCCACCCAACCCCCAACAAGCCCTGGTGTGTGATGTTCCCCTCCCTGTGTCCATGTATTCTCATTGTTTAACTCCCACTTATGAGTGAGAACATGTGGTGTTTGGTTTTCTGTTCTTGTGTCAGTTTGCTGAGAATTATGGTTTCCAGCTTCATCCATGTCCCTGCAAAGGACATGAACTCTTCCTTTTTATGGCTGCATAGTATTCCATGATGTATAGGTGCCACATTTTCTTTATCTAGTCTATTATGATGGGCATTTAGGTTGGTTCCAAGTCTTTGCTATTGTGAATAGTGCTGCAGTAAACGTATGTGTGCATGTATCTTTATAATAGAAACATTTATGATCCTTTGGGTATATACCCAGTAATGGGATTGCTGAATCAAATGGTATTTCTATTCCTAGATCCTTTAGGAATCGCCACACTGTCTTCCACAATGGTTGAACCAATTTACACTCCCACCAATAGTATAAAAGCGTTCCTATTTCTCCACATTCTCTCCAGCATCTGTTGTTTCCTGACTTTTTAATGATCAACATTCTAACTGGTGTGAGATGCTATCTCATTATGGTTTTGATTTGCATTTCTCTAATGAGCAGTGATGATGAGCATTTTTTTTTATGTTTGGTGGCTGCATAAATGTCTTTTTTTGAGAAGTGTCTGTTCATATCCTTAGCCCACTTTTTGATGGGGTTGTTTTTTTCTTGTAAATTTGTTTAAGTTCTTTGCAGATTCTGGATATTAGCCCTTTGTCAGGTGGGTAGATTGCAAAAATTTTCTCCCATCCTACAGGTTGCCTGTTCACTCTGATGATAGTTTCTTTTGCTGTGCAGAAGCTCTTTAGTTTGATTACATCCCATTTGTCAATTTTGACTTTAGTTACCATTCCTTTTGGTGTTTTAGTCATGAAGTCTTTACCCATGCCCATGTCCTGAATGGTATTTTTGCCTAGGTTTTCTTCTAGAATTTTTAGGGCTTTAGATCTTACATTTAAGTCTTTAATCCATCAATCCATCAACGTTAATTTTTGTATGAGGTGTAAGAAAGGGATCCAGTTTCAGTTTTCTGCATATGGCTAGCCAATTTTCCCAATAGCATTTACTAATTAGGGAATCCTTTCCCCATTGATTGCTTTTGTCAGGTTTGTCAAAGATCAGGTGGTTGGGAATGTGTGGCATTATTTCCGAGGCCTCTGTTTTGTTCCATTGGTCCATATATCTGTTTTGGTACCAGTACCATGCTGTTTTGGTTACTGTAGCCTTTTATAGCAAACTTTGAAGTCAGGTGGCGTGATGCCTCCAGCTTTGTTCTTTTTGCTTAGGATTATCTTGGCTATACAAGTTCTTTTTCAGTTTCAATGAAATTTAAAATAGTTTTTTCTAATTCTGTGAACAAAGTCAATGGTAACTTGATGGAAATAGCACTGAATCCACAAATTACTTTGGGCAGTATGGCCATTTTCATGATATTTATTCTTCCTAACCATGAAAATAGAATTTTTTTTCCATTTGTTTGTGTCCTCTCTTATTTCCTTGAGTGGTGGTTTGTAGTTCTCCTTGAAGAGGTCCTTCACATCCATTGTAAGTTGTATTCCTAGCATTTTATTATTTTTGTAGCAATTGTGAGTCAGAGTTCACTCATGATTTGGCTATTATTGGTGTATAGGAATGCTTGTGATTTTTGCACATTGATTTTGTATCCTGAGACTTTGCTGAAGTTGCTTATCAGCTTAAGGAAATTTGGGGCTGAGACAATGGGGTTTTCTAAATATATAATCATGTCATCTGAAAACAGAGATAATTTGACTTACCATATGAGAAATTATTCTTATCCCCAACCTATAAATTTTTTAAATTGATGCTCAGAGATGTTAAGAAGCTTACTCTAGGCTACACAGCTACCAAGTAACAGAATAAGGTTAAAATAAATAAATAACTTCTCTGCTCACCTCATTTTTCAACTGTTCATCTTTATTGCTCTGCTTTTCAAGGGAAAATTTCTGTGTCCCACAGCTTAAGTCCAGTAGACAAGTTTACTGAGAGAATTGTTTCAACCAAGTGATCTGAAGTAAAATAGCCAAAAACAGTGTCCTGGAGAACTAGGAACATGGCCAAAAAATCCCGCCAAACATAACATTTCAAGAGACAGGAGAGAACAAAAATGGGAAGATAGGCATGAAAATTGATAGGACAGAAGAAAATGCAAAAAGGAGATCACAGAGGCCAATGATGGCTTAGAACTCACCATCTATGCAGCACCTGGAAGACAGCAGCGAGACTTGAGAGGTTTTGTTTTTGGTTTGGAAAGATAAAGCTTTTAAAGTCCTGTATAGACCTGGACATGAATTTCCAAGGCTTTCTTAGAATTCTGATATCCTTTAGACTTTAAGGAAAAAAATATAGATTTGTGGAGAAAAAGAGGTTAAATTTTAGTCATATTATCTTATGTGCCTATTTTTGAGATTGAATACGAAAAAACACATATATAAAATCTAAAGTTCTCCAGCTTATTTAAGGGAATGAGATTTGGGGCATATTTTTATAATTGGGGTATCCAACATATTACTCTTACCTGCCTTTGAAGATCTGTGCAGAACAAGTTTAATATAGACCCTGCATCTCTTTTCAGCCTCTACTTTTATCACTAGCATTTTAACTTTCACTGTGTTTCACATTCAAATTCCTCATCTTTGCTGGATAGACTCTGGGTTTGACCACTTCAAGGACCACTGTTCAGCTGATCCATGGATTAGCCTTGGATCAGATCTGTCCTGCCTTTTCTTCCTGCAATCTATGGCAAGGAGTTAGCCCTATATTATGTAGATTGTGGCCACTTGTTCATTTTTGAAGATGATTTTATAGATAAAGAGTTGTTCTACTAGGCAAAAGTTTTTATATCAGAGTATTCCCTTAAAGTTCTCTATATTTCTCAAATTTTGTAAGTATAAACCCCTCCTTTTGAGGAAGGGGAAATGCCTTATTTAAACTTGAAAATAATTAAAGTTTATGATTTTAAAATTCATTCATAATAACATGCTGAGGGTAAGGCCAACATGAATTCATAAACAAATTTTTTTAGGTTGCCTTAAAGTTGTGTGGATATTATTTTACAAGTCTAGTTTTTCACATATGTGTTTTTCATAGCTACCCAACTGAAAAATCCTTGAAGGAAAGAACCACAGTTTATTACTTTTTATCCCTGACAACATCTAAGATGCTGTGCTCATCAAGCATGTTAAAGTTGCTGAGTGACTGAGCCTCAGGATCTCTGAGAGTTATTGAATAGTTGACCTTAACTGCTTCATTAGCTGTCTGTATCAACATAAAGTTGAGATCAGCTGTTTGGAATAATGCACACGAAAGCCTTCTGTTCTGTAATGTCAGTAAAAGACACTGACATTAGAGCAATGGGGTCCCAAATGTGAATCATAAAATAAATTATTTCTACTCTATGTGAGAAGACATTGATGTTTCTTATTTCTTTGCAAACTAATAAAATTTTCAATAATAAGCCAATAGCATCTAACTGAAAATTTCTAGGCCCAGAACAAATTTTATTTAAATTAAAGTGACCCAATCCTGTTTCTTAAGGTTCCAAAGAAAAGGGAACAGTCAAGCAGGGAAGGGATTTTCTTTTCATGTCAGGGTCTTCCTACTTTAAATGAATCTTGCCTGTGTTTGAGATTTTGTTTTTCAAAAACGTGCCCACCCAGCAGAAAATTAGTTCAGACATTTTGCAAACCCACCAATCTAGAAGACTGTTAATAGTAAAATAAATTTGGTTTACGGCAGTGGCTCTCTTGGGCCTTACCAAAGGGACATATGTCTTGATGCCTTGTACTCAAGCTTTATATACCACTAAGAGTAATCTAAATACATATATATATATATACAATTATACTTTAGGTTCTAGGGTACATGTGCAGATTATGCAGGGTGTTGCATATGTATGTGCATGGCAATGTGGTTTCCTGCCTCCATCCCCACATCACCTATATCTTGGATTTCCCCCATTATCCCTCCCCAACATCCCTACCCCCACTGTCCCTTCCCTAGTCCCCCACAACAGATGCTGGTATGTGATGCTCCACTCCTTGTGTCCATGAGTTCTCATTGTTCAACACCCACCTGTCAGTGAGAATATGTGGCATCAGATTTTCTGTTCTTATATTGGTTTGCTGAAAATGATGGTTTCCAGATTCATCCATGTCCCTACAAAGGACACGAACTCATCATTTTATATGGCTGCATAGTATTCCACAGTGTATATGTGCCACATTTTCCTTGTCTAGTCTATCATCAATGGGTATTTGTGTTGGTTCCAGGTCTTTGATATTGTAAACAGTGCCACAATGAACATACATGTGTATGTGCCTTTATAATAGAACAATTTGTAATCCTTTGGATATATACCCAGTAGTGGAATTGCTGGGTCAAATGGAATTTCTATTTCTAGGTCCTTGAGGAATCACCACACTGTCTTCCACAGTGGTTGAACTAATTTACACTCCCATCAACAGTGTAAAAGTGTTCCTATTTCTCCACATCCTCTCCAGCATCTGTTGCCTCCAGAGTTTTTAATGATTGCCATTTTAACTGGGGTGAGATGGTATCTCAATGTGGTTTTGATATTCATTTCTCTACTGACCAGTGGTGATGAGCAGTTTTTCATATGTTTGTTGGCCTTATAGTTGTCTTCTTTTAAAAAGTGTCTGTTCATGTCCTTCTCCCACTTTTCAATGAGTTTGTTTGATTGTTTTCTTATAAATCTGTTTTAGTTCCTTGTAGATTCTGGATATTAGCCTTTGTCAGATGGGTAGATTGCAAAAGTGTTTTCCCTTTCTGTTGGTTGTCAGTTCACTCTAATGATTGTTTCTTTTGCTGTACAGAAGCTCTGGAGTTTAATTAGATCCCACTTGACTATTTTGGCTTTTGTTGCCAATGCTTTTAGTGTTTTAGTCATGAAGTCCTTGACTATGCATATGTCCCGAATGATTTTGCCTAGGTTTTCTACTAGGATTTTTACAGTGTTAGGTCTTATGTTTGAGACTTTAATCCATCTGAAATTAATTTTAGTGTAAGATGTCAGGAAGGGGTCCAGTTTCTGTTTTCTGTACATGGCTAGCCAGTTTTCTCAACAAAGTTTATTAAACAGGGAATCCGTTCCCCATTGCTTGTTTTTGTCAGGTTTGTCAAATATCAGATGGTTGTAAATGTGTGGCATTGCCTCCAAGGCTTCTGTTCTGTTCCTCTGTTCTCTACCAGAGACTATGTCTCTGCTTTGGTACCAGTAACATACTATTTTGATTACTGTAGCCTTGTAGTATAGTTTGAAATCAGGTATCAAGATGCCTCCAGCTTTGTTCCTTTTGCTTAGGATTGTCTTTGCCATGCAGGCTCTCTTTTGGTTCTATATGAACTTTAAGGTGTTTTTTTTTTTCCAGTTCTGTGAAGAGGATCATAGGTAGCTTGATGGGGATAGGATTGAATCTATAAATTACTTTGAGAAGTATGGCCATTTTCACAGTATTGATTCTTCCTAACCATGAGCATGGAATGCTTGTCCATCTGTTTGTGTCCTCTCTTATTTCCTTGAGCAGTGGTTCATAGTTCTCCATGAAGAGGTCCTTTATTTTACATCCTTTATTAGTTGTATTCCTAGGTATTTTATTCTCTTTGTAGCAACTGTGAATATCAGTTTGCTCTTGATTTGGCTCTATTTAATTCTGTTAAGGCTGTATAGGAGTGCTTGTGATTTCTGCACATTGATTTTTTATCCTGAGACTTGGCCAAAGTTGCTTATCAGTTTAAGGAGATTTTGGGCTCAGACGATGGGATCTTCTAAGTATACCATCATGTTACCTACAAACAGAGACAATTTGATTTCCTCCTTTCCCAAATGAATGCACTTTATTTCCTTTTCTTGCCTGATTGCTCTGGGTAGAACTTCCAATACTATATTGAATAGGAGTGGTGAGAGAGAGCATCCTTGTCTAGTGCAAGATTTCAAAGGGAATCTTCCAGTTTTTGCCCATTCAGTATGATATTGGCTGTGAGTTTGTCATAAATAGCTTTTATTATTTTGAAATATGTTCCATCAATACCTAGTTTATTGAGAGTTTTTAGCATAAAGGGCTGTTGAATTTTGTCGAAGGCCTTTTCTGCATCTATTGAGACAATCGTGTTTTTTTGTCTTTGGTTCTGTTTATGTGGTGGATTACATTTATAGACTTGCATATGTTGAACCAGCCTTGCATCCCTGGATGAAGCCTATTTGATTGTGTTGGATAAGCTTTTTGATGTGCTATTGCAATCAATTTGCCAGTATCTTATTGAAGATTTTTTCATCTGTGTTCATCCTGGATACTGTCCTGAAGTTTTCTTTTTTGTTGAGTTTCTGCCGGGTTTTGGTATCCGGATGATGTTGGTCTCATAAAACGATTTGGGAGGATTCCCTCTTTATGTATTGTTTGGAATAATTTCAGAAGGAGTGGTACCAGCTCCTCTTTGTATGTCTTGTAGAATTAAGCTGTGAACCCAACTGAACCTGGGCTTTTTTTGAGTGGTAGGCTATTAATTGCTACCCCAACTTCAGCCTTTGTTATTGGTCTATTCAGGGTTTCGACTTCCTGGTTTATGCTTGGGAGGGTGCAAGTGTCCAGGAATTTATCCATTTCCTCCAGGTTTACTGGTTTATGTGTATATAGTTGTTTGTAGTAAATCTGATGGTAGTTTCTAGTTCTGTGGAATCGGTGGTTATATCCCTTCTATCATTTTTTAATTGCATCTATTTGATTCTTCTCTCTTTTCTTTTGGCTAGTGGTCTATTTTGTTGATCTTTTCAAGAAAACAGCTCCAGGATTTATCGATTTTTTGAAGGACTTTTTGTGTCTCTATCTCTTTCAGTTCTACTCTGATCTTAGTTACTTCTTGTCTTCTGCTAGCTTTTGAGTTTTATTTAATCATGCTCCTCTGGCTCTTTCAATTTTGATGATAGGGTGTTGATATTAGTTCTTTGCTTCTAATGTGGGCATTTATTGCTATAAAATTCACTGTAGTCCCTGCTTTAAATGTGTCCCAGAGATTTTGGTATGTTGTGTCTTCATTCTCGTAGGTTTCGAAGAACATCTTTATTTCTGCATTCATTTCATTGTTTATGCAGTCAACATTCAAGAGCCAGTTGTTCAGCTTCCATAAAGTTGTACGGTGCTGAGTTAGTTTGTTAATCCTGAGTTCTAAATTGATTGCACTGTGTTCTGAGATATTGTTTGATATGATTCCCATTCTTTTGTATTTGCTGAGGAGTGTTTTACTTCCAATTATGTGGTCAGTTTTAGAATAGGTGCAATGTGGTTCTGAGAAGAATGTACATTCTGTGGATTTGGGGTGAAGAATTCTGTAGATGTTATTAGGTCTGCTTGGTTCAGATCTGAGTTCACATCATGGATATCCTTGTTAATTTTCTGTCTTGTAGATCTGTCTAATATTGACAGTGGAGTGTTAAAGTCCCCCACTATTATTGTGTGGGAGTCTAATTCTCTTTGTAGGTTGTTAAGAAGCTTTATGTATCTGGGTGCTCCTGTATTGGGTGTGTATATATTTAGGATCATTAGCTCTTCTTGTTGCATTGATCCTTTTACCATTATGTCATACCCTTCTTTATCTCTTTTGATCTTTGTTGGTTTAAAGTCTATTTTATCAGAGACTAGGATTGCAACTCTTGCTTTTTTTTTTTTTTTTTTTTTTTTGCTGTCCCTTTGCTTGGTAAATCTTCCTCCATCCCTTTATTTTGAGTTTATGTGTGTCCCTGCATGTGAGATGGGTTTCCTCAACACAGCATACTGATGGGTTCTGACTTTTTATCCAATTGGCCAGTCTATGACTTTTGATTCGGGCATTTAGTCCATTTAAATTGAAGGTTAATATTGTTACGTGTGAATTTCATCCTTCCTTTTTGATGCTAGCTGGTTGTTTTTCCCATTAGTTGACGCAGTTTCTTCATTGTATCAATGTTCTTTACCATTTGGGTACATTATTGGAGTGACTGGTACTGGTTGTTTCTATGTTTAGTGATTTCATCAGGAGCTCTTGTAAGGCAGGCTTGGTGGTGACAAAATCTCTCAGCAATTGCTTGCCCATAAATAATTTTATTTCTCCTTCACTTATGAAGCTGTTTGGCTGGATATGAAACTCTAGGTTGAAAGGTCTTTTCTTTAAGCACGTTGAATATTGGCCCCCACTCTCTTCTGGCTTCCAGGGTTTATGCTGAGAGATCCACTGTGAGTGTGATGGGCTTCTCTTTGTGGGTAACCCAAGCTTTCTCTCTGGCTTCCCTTAGCATTTTTTTTCCTTCATTTCAACCCTGGTGAATCTGACAATTATGTGCCTTGGGGTTGCTCTTCTTGAGGAATATCTTGGTGGTGTTCTCTGTATTTTCTGGACTTGAATGTTGGCCTGCCTTGCTAGGTTAGGGAAGTTTTCCTGGATAATAATCTGAAGAATGTTTTCCAGCTTGGAGTCATTTTCTCCATCACATTCAGGTACACCTATTAAACATAGATTAGGACTTTTCACATAAATCCATATTTCTTGAAGGGTTTGTTCATTTCTTTTCATTGTTTTTTTTTCTAATCTTGCCTTCTCATTTTATTTCATTGAGTTGATCTTCAATCTCTGATATCCTTTTCTGCTTGGTTGATTCAGCTATTGAAACTTGTGTATGCTTAGCAAAGTTCTCATGTTTCTTTTTTTTTTTTTTTTTTACCTCCAGATCAGGTCATTTATATTCTTCTCTAAGCTGTTTATTTTTGTTAGCATTTCATCAAACTTTTTTTTTTCAAGGTTCTTAGTTTCTTTACACTGGATTAGAACATGTTCTTTTAGCTCAGATACATTTGTTATTACCCACCTTCTGAAGCCTGTTTCTGTACATTCGTCAGACTCATTCTCCATCCAGCTTTGTTCCCTTGCTGATGAGGAGTTGTGATCCCTTGGAGGGGGAGAGGCATTCTGGTTTTGGGTGTTTTCATCCTTTTTCCACTGGTTTCTTCCCTTCTTCATGGATTTATCTACTTGTGGTATTTGTAGTTTGTGACTTTCGGATGGGTTCTCTGAGTGGATGTCCTTTTTGTTGAAGTTGAAGTTATTTCTCTCTGTTTTTTAGTTTTCCTTCTAACAGTGAGGACCCTCTGCTGTAGGACTGCTGGAGGACCACTCCACAGCCTGCTTGCCTGGGGATCATCTGCAGTGGCTGCAGAATAGTAATGGTTGCTTCCAGTTTCTTCTTCTGTTATCTTTGTCCCAGAAGAGTACCTGCCGGATGTCAGCCTGAGCTCTCCTTTACGAGGCATCTCTTTGGATATATGGGGGTCAGGGAGCTGCTTGAGGAGACAGTCTGTCCCTTATAGGAGCTCAAGTGCTGAGCTGGGAACTCCACTGTTCCATTCAGAGCTGCTGGGCAGGTACATTTAAGTCTGCTGCAGCTGAACTCATAACTGTCTTTTTTTCCAGGTGCTGTGTCCTGGGAAGGTGGGGCTTTATTTATAGGTTCCTGATGTGTTGCTGCCTTTTGTCAGAGATGTCCTGCCCAACAAGGTGGTAGTCTAGTCACTGTCTGCCAGCAGAGGTGTTGCTGAGCTGCCGTGGACTCTGCCAAGCTGCCGTGTGAACCTCCTTGCAGTTTTGTATACATAATTACAGTTAGAACTGCCTCGGTAATGGGGACTGACTCTGTAAGGGCAGACTGCCTCAGTAAAGGCAGATTGCCTAGGTAATGGCGGATTACCTCAGTAACAGCAGACTGCCTCACTAATGGTGGACTGCCACAGTAATGGTGGACTGCATCGGTAGTGGTGGACTGCCTCAAAAATGGCTGACACTTCCCTTCACTGAGCTGGACCATCTCGGGTCCAGCTGTGCTTGCTGTGAAACTCTCAATCCAGAGCATTTCAGATTGCCTGTCTTTGTGGGGGTGGGACCCCCTGAGCCAGATCACCTGGCTCCCTGTCTCAGCCCCCATTTTTTCAGTTGAATGGGCTGCTCTGTCTCCCAGGCTTTCCAGCACCAGTTGAAACAACCACCCAGATTTGTATGAGTTTTTGTGCAGAGACCCATGGTGCTAGCTGAAACAGCCATGCTGGAAACTCATGGCACTTTTCAACCCAGGAATCTCCTGGTCTACAAGCAATAAAAACTCATTTGGAAATGTGGCGATCACTCACCCTCTGCATTGTTCTCGCTGGGAACTGTACTCCAGAGTTGTTCCTATTTGGCCATCTTGGATCCTCCTGAAATTTTTTTATACATAACATTTTAATTGCCAAGTCACATAAATTTCAAAAAATATTTCAATTGTTTTAGGTAAAGATCCTTGCTTGGAGACTCCCTCCCCCTCCCTCTTTTTTGAGATGGAGTCTCTATCAGTCGCTGGGTTGGAGTGCAGTGGCAAGATCTTGGCTGACTGCAACCTCCACCTCCCAGGTTCAAGCTACTCTCCTGCCTCAGCCTCCCAAGTAGCTGAGACTACAGGCATGTGCCACGCTCAGCTAATTTTTGCATTTTTAGTAGAGACAGCATTTCACCATGTTGGCCAGGATGATCTCAATTTCTTGACCTCATGATCCACCTGTCTTGTTCTTCAAAAGTGCTAGGATTACAGGCATGAGTCCCCTCGCCAGAGCGACTCCCTCTCTCTTAAAGAGCTGCAGAGATTTTTCAGTCTAATTTAAATAGTGAGTTTTCCCTCTTATTGAAGAGACTGATAACAGGTTTCTTCACTGTTACCAGAAAAAAAAATATCTCGTTTGTCTTTAATCTCAGTATATCAGGGTTATCCCAGTATCACAATCAGCAAATAACACGAGTTTTTGTTTTTCAATGTGGAATCAGCTCTCCCATATGAAAGCTGGATACAAAATTAGATTCTTCTTTTAATGTGTCACATTGGGAAGGATCTTCTTGCCAAAAATCTTCAGCTCAGAAGTCATGACCTCTCCTCACTACTCTTTATAACTCCACTTACAAACAAATAATACAAAATGAAGAAAAATTAAACATAATATATAAAAGTATAAACTACAATACTATGCAGGAAACTACCTGTAGAAGCATTGTTAACTCTTCCTCAATTGTAATATACCTGCACCAAATGTATAATACTACAAACTAGATCATAAGTTCCTCCAAGCCAGGGTTTTATCCATATTTTATCATTTTACTGCTTCACAGTACCCTTTCCTCTGGCAATTAGAGCAGAGCCTCATATACTGGAGGCACTGCTTAACAAATACCCTTGAAATGCCATTACAAGGAAACAAACTAAGCTACTAGTACAGTTATTTGTCTTGATACAGGAAAAGAAAGAGAAGAAGGTTATCCCAGCATTCCCCCAAACTATGTGCCTACATATTCTACATAAAATAAAATAAAATAAATGGTAGTCAACTTGATTTTGGATACTTCATACACTAGATTACATTCTTGGAAATTCACAATGTGTACAAGCATTCTTAGGCTTCAAGGTATGTTGTAGTTAAAAAAAACACACACACATGCACTTGTTAAAGTTAATTTAGGACATCATTTCCCACGTGTGTTTGACAACACAGCCCTTTGAACAGGATACCTACTAACATTTAGAGGAAAATCAGTGTCCTGTGGAGAAAAATCTGAGAAATCTTTAGTTGTCCAATTTTTTTTTTCAGTGTGTCCAGCTTTTTGTTCTTCTCCAGAGGAAAGACTACCCATTCCTTTTGGGAGGAGAGAAGAAAGAGGAAAGCATCATTCCCTTAGGATAGTAGTTACTGACAGATGTGGGAAAATTAGGAACAGTTAAGAATCAGTTCTCTTCTCCTACAGCTAACTGTAGGAGAAGAGAACTGATTAATCAAAACACAAAATGTATTCTAAAATACAAAATTGCTCATGCTAAGAGAAGTATAATAGTAAAAGCAAGAGAAGTGGGAGATATGAGAAAGAATGTTATCTGCCATACATATGAAGAAGTGAACTTCGAAGACTGTCAGTGGGCTTGCAAAAAAAAAAGAAGAACAGCATTTGTATCTAACCCAAATTCTCTGAACATCCTGCACTCTTTAGAGAAAGACAGACTGAACACAAGGTTTTTGTGACCTAACATTGGGGATTTAGTACTAACTCTACTTCATTAACTGCAGAAATCCAGTTCAACCAAGATACTCAGTTTCTTTTCAAATGATATTGATGTATGGCAACAACATCTCAGTCCTTGACAGAAAAACAGCCAGACTGCACAACAGACAGAAAAAAAACTCCAAAGCCTTACAATTGGAATGACAGATTAGAAAAATTTAGTCACCAAATCTTCAACTGCTGCATTAGACTTGTCAGCATGTTACACAGGGGTTTAATTTAGTAGCTTTCTGACATATGGGCAACAATACAGTCTCAGTGGTTCCCTGCTACTGGCATGGTTAAGGAGGAGGGAGAAATAATTAGACATCTGACAGGCAAGTGACTGCTCTCACAGCTCAGCCAAGGCTTTTGCAGAGGACACTAGATATTTTTAATCCACATTTCCGTGACAGCTAAAGAAATTGTACATTTTCTTCCAGGTAAATAGATACTGGTTTCTTTCAGAGTCTGATGATAAAGAAGTAAAAAAAAAAGTAATAAATCCTGCAATCCTAATTCTTCCATATAGTTTCCCATGAAAAATTATATATGCTGCATATAACATATGAAGCAGGACACGTGACATTATTTTTATTCTCCCCTTCTTGAGAATGCATGCATCTAAACAATGTGTTTTTCATTGTCAGAATCTTCATTTTTTACATTAAAAGAGGAGGAATCTGAGGATTCTATATAAAGCCAGTGAAACAAATCATAGACATACAGGGGTAAGAGCTAGGGCAACAAACGCTTTCCTCAATCAATCTGTAAAGTGCTCAAGGCCAGTGAATCTGTCTTGATTTCCACCCACAACACTGTCACACCATCAGCTACCAGCACAGCACTGGGTATCCAGCAGCATTTCACAAATATTGGTCAATATATTAATATTTATTTATTATCCAGGCTCTGTATGCATGAATTCTTGGAAAGTGCAACAAAATCATGCAAGATAAAAGCGTAATACTTTTTCTTTTTGCTTGTCCATCTTATCACACACAATAAGACCTGACAGAAGGTCAGCCCACAGGAAGGTTTAATTTATCTGAGATCAAACATTTTTTTGAAAGTAAACAGGATTTTCTTTGAAGAAACCCGCATATAAATTTCAACCAAGTTTTATTTCTTATGCTTTCTTTTATAACCAAGAGTGTATACTTTTATTATCTAAACAAGAATATTCCTTGTCTAATGCTCATCTCTTGTTCTTATCCAGTGTTGTAGATAATATTTGTGACTCCCCAAAATTCATATGTTGTAGTCCTAACCCCCAGTGTGATGGAATTAGAACATGGGGCCTTTTGGAGTTAATCAGGTTTAGATGAGCTCATGAAGATGATGCCCTCATGATGAAACTGGTGCCCTAATAAGATGTTGCTCCTCTTTCTTTCTATCATGTCAGAATACAGAGAAGTCTCCTTCTCCAAGTCAGGGAAAAGGCCCTCACAAGAACTCAATCATGCTGGCACCCTGATCTTGGACTTCCAGCCTTCAGAACTGTGAAAAAATAAATGTCCGTTGTTTAAACCATTCAGTCCATGGTATTTTGTTATAGAAACCCAGGAAGACTGATATCCAGTAAAACAATGATTAAGAAACATGATTTAGAGCTAGTGGTCATAAGGGAAAGGACAACAGAGATACATATACTCATAATACCAGGGTATGTTTTTTCTGGACTCTTTTAAAAGATGAGAAGTTATGGGAGGGAGAGTCAGAAGAAGTTAGTCTGCCTTTGTCAGAGGTCACTTTGTTAGAGAGTTAGGCATTACTGCTGTGAAAGTTAAAAGTTCTGTTACAGAACACAAAACTTAGTGAGGTTTTAGGTGAACAAACAGGTCTCCAACAGCAACCCAATGAGACAGACACACAACAACATTTGAAAACTCAGCTCTTTGATGCAATTTCCAGACTTATTGGAACGTAGTTCTATGTATTCAAAAGTCCAATCAGGCCAGAGGCAGTGGCCTACATTTCACACCCAGCACTTTTGGAGGCCAAGGCAGGAAGATCACAAGGTCAGGAGTTCGAGACCAGCTTGACCAATATGGTGAAACCCCATCTCCACTAAAAATACAAAACTTCGCTGGGCATGGTGACACGTGCCTGTAATCTCAGCTACTAGGGAGGCTGAGGCAGGAGAATCGCTTGAACCCTAGAGGAGGAAGTTGCAGTGAGCTAAGATTGTACCACTGCACTCTAGCCTTGGGGACAGAGCAAGACTCCATCAAAAAAAAAAGTCCAATTAACTTTCTGGCTTCTATTTTCATAAGGAGGAATGAGAAGTCATTATTAATACCCCCTAAAGCATTTTACTTGTCTCTATAAATTTGCTCTGGAGAATGGTCAAGTTCTTCAGAAAAACCAAACCAATAAGAGAGAGACATAGATATACACACTCACACACACATGATAGATGATAGATAGATAGATAGATAGATAGATAGATACAGAGATACAGAGATACAGAGATACAGAGATACACACACAGAGAGAGAAATTTATTTCAGTGAATTGATTCATCTGACGTTGAGTCTGGCAAGTCCAAAACATGTAAGGCAGGCTAGGAATTTAGGTAAGAGTTGATGTTGCAGTGTCGAGTTTAAAATCTGCAGGATATAAGGTTAGAAACTCAGGCAGCAATTCTGAATTGCATGCTTGAGAAAGAATTTCTTCTTTGGGAAAACTCAGTCTTTGCTCTTAAGACCTTCAACTGATTAGATGAGACTTATCCATATTGTAGGAGAATAATCTCTGCTTTACTCAAAGTCTACTGATTGAAATGCTTAACCATGTCTAAAACATGCCTCCACAGAAATGTATTAACTAGTGTTTAACCAAACAACTGGGCACCATACCTTCGTCAAGTTGACACCTATAATTAACCATCAAAACATAAAATGGGAAGTAAAAAGGACAACAAACTTCCAAATTCTTCAAATTTTTCATCTGTCCTCACTAGCAAATGTTCTTAGGTATATATTTTATTTATTATCTCATTAAATAGCTCCTTGGATGCAACATGGTCTATTATATCCAAATGGGTACCTTGCATTTTTACTAACATCAACACTGAAAGTGCAAGATCAGTTACCGAGATGCAATAAATAAACATGGTCAGTCCTGAACCATGATACATCAAAAGATAGTCAACTAACTCACAGCTTTTTTAAAAAAAAAAAAAAAAAAAAAAAAAAAAAAAGCTCTGCTTATGAAGGCTTCTCTGTTCAGCATTTTAGCCTCATGGGCTAGCCTGATGCCCTGGCACATGGTTGGTGCCCCAAAATATTTGTCAAATGAATACATGAATGAATTGTGGAAGTAAAAGAGCTTAATGTCATTGAAGGTGCTTACTACTTTCAGACAACATAGCCAACAGAGGACTGCTCTGCTTTTTTGTTAACTTGTTTTTGCACCTTATTACAAAATGGACATTAATAATTACTCCCACAAATTCACCACGTTGTGAGTTTACTGTAACTACTCTTAGTTCTCAAGTCAGTAAGATATCTTGAGTATTTTGTACCTAGAAACTTTCATCCTATGTCATAGCATTTAGAATTCAGTAAGCATATTTGTTAGCTGTGTGACTTTGGCCAATAACAATAACAGCTAACATTTATTGGTCATTTACAAAATGCCGGGTCCTGCTCATATTGTCTATATTTGCCCATTATGTTCTCATGGTATGAGTTTTATTATTAGCTGTCTTTTTACGAAGAGGAACTACAGTACAAATAACTTAAGAAACTCAATCTAAAGTCAAATTAGTCAGTGGCTGGGTTGGAATTTGACCTCAAACAGTTCCACACATCTCTACACTGCGTGTTACTTAACTACTCAGAGCCTCACTGTGCTGACCTACAAAAGGAAGATAATAGTTCTTCCCCTGCAGAATTATCTTAGGATTGGAGCCAATTTATATAATGCTCATAGCTCTGTCCCTAGCTCACAACTTTTAGACCCTGGGTAAATGACAGTAGTCAATAAGATATGTATCATCTCTACAACTTGAGTCATAAAGTTAACAAGAAAACACATACTAATACATGTGAATTCAGGAATGCAGAGTAATCACTTTAAATTTGTTGTCATGCCACTCACTGTTAACACAAAATTTTAGACTAAAATTTTAGAATGTGGTAGATTAAAGATGACCACAAATTTTTTACTACTCCCCTTACTCCTCTCATTGAAGGCTAGATTCTAATTGCTTTCTCCATGAATCTGGGCTAGCCTTAGTGAGTGACTTGGCCAATAGAACTGACAGTTTGCAAATTCTAAGTCTAGGTCATGGAAGCCTTTCAGCTTCCTTCTGGGCCACTTGGAATAATTGTCCTAGGAGCCCTGAGCTTCACGTAGGGAGTCTCTTACCCTGAGTAGCTAAAGTCAGTCTTCTAGTTATGTTCATTAAAGTGACAGACAGGCTGATCTGAAGAACTCAAGATGACTTTACTTACCTGTCTGCCAGCTGAATACCACCAAGTGACTCCCATCAATGCCACAGGAAACAGCTGCATCACCCAAATTTCCAAATTCCCGATCAGGAAAATAGTGAGCTGTAATAAAACAGTTATTTTAAGCCTTTGGTTCTGTGGGCAATTTGTTAAATAGTTTGTTAACTGGACCAAAAGAATTCCAAAAATTACCAAATGAGAAATTGCACAGTACTATGCCTTGGGAGAGAATACTCTTGGATTCAGTTGCCAATCAATAAAATCTACATGAATGATGTTGAGAAGACAGCTCTTATTGGATAGGAATATTTTTATTGGAAAAACATTTATCAGGATTTGTAAGTAGGAGTAGAATATGTGATGCCAGTAAATTCAAGGTAATGCTTACATGTCACCAAGACCATCTGAAGATAAAATAAGAGAGCAGAAAGTATATGTTTTCATTCTTGTTGTCACAAAATTGAAACAAATCTAGAACAAAATTTGATCAGATGGAGAGTCACACTAAAATATATGTGTCATGTAGATTCCCTTACAAACAGGACTATCTTAGGTTAATGATACTGCAATGAGTCACATGCAAATTAAGTTTATAGTAATTAAAGACAGAGATGCATGTGTCTTGCCAATGCCACTTTGCAGAGGGTCTAGAGAGGAGTGAGGGAGCCATTTCTGCAGCAGACAGATGATGAGTTTCTGAGTATAAAAATTTAAGTTATACACAAGAGAGTTTAAGTAGGGCCCACATGTTCTAGTACTTTTTGTATGGCAGACCTGTAATGTCTCTCTCTGACTTGGAAGGAATCAGTAAAGGAAACAGGCAAAGTGAATGTTTCATACACAGAGGATAGGCTACCTGGCCTGCCAGCAGCTGCTTCTGTAGAGAAAGAAACTGGGCAGAGTAAGATATGCAAATTCACACCCAAGTAACCTGAAGAAGTTTGTAGTTCCTTTACTTAATCGTATCACTCTTCTGGGGGTAAATCGGTATCTTCATTTATGGATTATGAATAGAGCTTTTAGGCAACTTACTTAAAGTCATGTAGTTTCTCAGGCCAGTTTGGAACACGAAATGGAGTTCTTTACAATTTTTAGGAATTTATTAATCTTTCTCCCTCCCTCCGTCCTTCCCCCTTCCTCTATTTTTCTTTTTTTTTTTTTTTCTTTTTTGGCCCCCCTAAGAGATTTGGTATACTAAGAATATCTTTCCTGTGATTTGTTAAACAGATATTTAGATATTTCAAGTAACCCTGATTTCTAGTATTGCTAAGCAGCCCCACAACAAGGAGAAAAGACAGCTGACTACCACCCAATAAAAAGAAACTGAGGAGAACTTCATTCCATGATACTATGGTTGATATTTTATTACAGAGAATTCCTGTCAACAGAAAGATTCTGCTGTTGACTGTTCCTGAAGAGTACTACTAGGTTGCATCCCAAGGTTAAAGACAGCTGGGACAAAAGTTAAAAATACCATTTAACTACAATCCAATAGCAAATTATATATAATTTCCCAGCACTATGAAACCTAAGAAATTCTGACCCACAAATATTGATTTATTTGCAAAAATTTTTTTAAAAATCACATTTGGGGAGATATACAGCTTCAGAAATGTCTTTTTCTGTTTTTAGTAATCAGAGACTAAAGATTTTAGTAAATCTTAAGTAAGTAAAGACAGTCAAAAATCTTTGAGTCACAAACCATTTTCTAAACTATCTTAGAAAAATATTCTATTCCCTATGTAATGTAAACATAGGCTTAAGACAGCCCCACACAGAAGGTAAAAGATTTTGTTTTTAAATGTTAATTAATAAAACACTTAGCTTTATCTTGTAACTTAAAACTAAGTACATAATAAGTTACCAATAACTTTCTATTTTCTTTTGGATCTGTAATCAATTACTGGATAGTTGCCAGTACTTTTCTGTTTTCTTCTGGATCTGTAATCAATTACACTGTCATATATTGTTTCATCTTTCTTTCCTCTCCAAGAAAGTTTTGAACTCTGAAGCTCAGGAACTGTTTCCATTTGAATTCTCACTGCAGAAAATATTGTTCTAGACATACAAGATAATCTATTTTTCTTAATCTAAAATTCACACAAATAGATATAGTATATATTTGATCATGTGTGATATGGTATATTTTTTCCCAGAATTGTGCAAGATTTTTAGAAAGTTGTGGAAGGATTGTCTATACAACTGTTTAAAAAATGTTATTTTTGTTTATTAACAAGATCTATATAAACATATTAACATTTTTATCCTAGAAAAAAGTTTCACAAAGATCAGATAGTATTACTAATTCCAAGTGCATATTCTAAGACCATTTAAAACACTAACATAAATATTAGAAATATTTCCTATTAATATTTTTTAATATTAATAGGAAATATTTTGCTAACAAAATAAATGGAAAAAATAGGAGGTGAGAAATTTAGGCTGTAATCACTAATGAAAGAATGAGAAGCAAATTATAGTCTACTAAATTTTCACAGAGATGTCCAGGAAAAAATGTGACATACATCATTATCATTTCTAGAAGCCTGATTCTTTTTATTGTTATTATTATTTTTTTTTTTTTTAGAGGGGAAGTCTTGCTCTGTCAACTGGGCTGGAGTGCAATGCATAATCATAGCTCACTGTAACTTTGAACGCTTGGGCTCAAGCAATCCTCTGGCCTCAGTCTTGCAAGTAGCTAGGTCTACAGGCATATGCTGCTATGCCCAGCTAATCTTCATAATTTTTTTTATAGTGACAGAGTCTCATTATGTTGCTCAGACTGGTCTGCAACTCCTGGCCTCAAGCAGTCCTACTGCTTTGACCTCCCAAAGTGCTGGGATTATAGGCATGAGCCACTGATACTGGCCTCTATGAGCATTTTAAATGACTGAATTTGGACTTCCAAGTTAACATATGGAAGTTAACTTGGAAGATTTTTACATGACAAGGCTTCTTAAAAACTCTTGAAGACAGACAAAAATGTGAAAGCTGGACTTGGAACCCAATGGTAAAAATCTTGGAAAATAATGGTCGAATTTCTCCTAAATGCATCATCATTTAAGGTAGAGAAGTTTATTATTGAACCACATATTACATACTTTATCCTCTGAAATAGAAGAGAAGGCCACCCCACCCTCAGCAAATCAGTACTGAAAAGCAAGAAGCACAAAAAAAAAAAGAAAACAATGAAAGAAGATATTTGGAAGGTAAAGAACAAAAAGTCAGCTGAGATCATAAATGTTTCAATAAAAGAAAAACTATTCCTTCTCTGATGTGCTGAACAAAAAGAAAATGATAATAAAACAGACATAAAAATCAACTAGAAGAAAATAGTTGAAAACTACCTGAGCCTATGTCTTCTTAGAGTCCTAGGAAATAGAATAAAATGCCAAAATTATATATATATATATATATATATATATGTATATATGTATATGTATGTTTGTATGTATGCTTGCAACATTTCACAATTTCAAAGATGAAGAAAAGGAAACACTATAAGCATCTGGAGAAAATATCTGACTTCATATTTTTCCCCAACCCTAAACACACCAGAAGACAGTAAAGCAATTAAAGTCTACTGAATGATGAGATAAAACAGCTGTGACCTAGAAATTACATATTCATCCAAGTAATTATTTGTGACAACAACAGAAAGACTTTCTCAAATAAAGGAGCAAAAGATATACTACTGAAGAATGCCCTTTTTTAAATTTAAAGAAGACAATCACAAGCATGTTGCTTAAATAATAAATCTGCAGAGTAATTTTATTTTACCTCAACTATGAAATGAAAAGGAAATACCAATGCTCTCCTTCAGATTTCCAGGGTTCAGAAACTGTCTCTTTTGGGAAAATAATTTCATACTTGAAAGAATAATACCACAAAGATATGCATTCTCTTTATCCAGATTTGTCTAGGATCTGAATAGACAACTGTCAAAAGAAGATATACAAATGGCCAACAAGCATATGAAAAAATGCTCAACATCACTACTTATCAGGGAAATGCAAATCAAAACCACAATGCAGTACCACCTTACTCCTAAAGAATGGCCATAATCAAAAAATACTCGATGTTAGCGTGGGTGTCGTGAAAAGAAAACACTTCTACGCTGTTGATGGGAATGTAAATTAATACAACTACAATGGAAAACAGTGTGGAGATTCCTTAAAGAACTAAAAGTAGAACTATAATTTGATCCAGCAGTCTCACTACTATCTCCCCAGAGGAAACAAAGTCATTACATGAAAAAGATACTTGCACATGCATATTTACAGCCACACAATCTGCAATTGCAAAAATATGGAACCAGCCTAAATGTCCACCAATCAACGAGTGAATAAAGAAAATGTGGCATGTATATATACCATGAAATACTACTCAGCCATAAAAAAGGAACGGAACAATGGCATTTGCAATGACCTTAATGGAATTGGAGACCATTATTGTAAGTGAAGTAAGTGGAGAATGGAAAACTAAACATTGTATGTTCTCACTCATAAGTGGGAGCTAAGTTATGCAGATGCAAAGGCATAAGAATGATACAATGGACTTTGGGGACTCTGGGGGAAAGGGTTGGAGGAGAGGGAGGGATAAAATACTGCACATTGGCTACAGTGTGCGCTGCTTGGGTGAGGGGTGCACCAAAATCTCAGAAATCACCTCTAAAGAATTTATTCATGCAACAAAGCACCTCCTGTTCTCCAAAAACCTACTGAAATAAAATAATTTTTTAAAATTAAGATAAAAAATAAAAGTAAATGAAAGTTATAACAGAAAAAATCAGAAAGAAAAGTGGTTGGAGCATAGAGGATGGTAAAGTTATAAAATAGTAGAGTTGTAAATAGGTAATTATTCCCAAAGAATGGACTGCAGAATGGTCATGAGGAACGCAAAAAGACAAAGAACAAATCTGAGAGCAAGCAGGCCAATGACAGCACACCAGCTTTCATCGAATCTTGGTTTTCAGCCCTTGCTGACTCAAAGAAGAGCTGTGGAAACACAACATATTGAAGAGGAGATGGAGCAACCAGGATCCTCAGACATTGATGATAGGAGAATATAATGATGCAACCATTTTGAAAAACTGGAAGTTCCAAATAATGAAACATATATCACCCCCTACAGCCCAGAAGTTCTACTCCTATTTATTCAAAGGAAATGAAATCTTTTTTTTTTTTTTTAAGATGGAGTCTCGCTCTGTTGCCAGGCTAGAGTGCAGATGAAGTCTTGCTCTGTTGCCAGGCTGGAGTGCAGTGGTGTAATCCCAGCTCAAGTGATTCCCCTGCCTCAGCCTCCCAAGTAGCTGGGACTACAAGCATCCACCACCACATCCAGCTAATTTGTATTTTTAGTAGAAACGGGGTTTTACCATATTGACAAGGCTGGTCTTGAACTCCTGGCCTTGTGTTCCACCCGCCTTGGCCTCCTAAAGTGCTGGGATTACAGTCATGAGCCACTGCGTCCAGCCGAAAATGAAATTTTATGACAACAAAATGCTTGCACAAGAAGTTTCATGGCAGCTTTACATATAATAGCCAAAAACTAGAAATAAACCTGATGTTCATCAGCAGGAGAATGGATCAATAAAATGTGATACAGTTATACAATAAAATACTAGTCAGTAATATAAAGGAAAAATAAGTGATAAATAATTAGATAGATAATAGATACAGATAGATATGCATGCAACAAGGATGAATCTCAGCATTATGCTGAGTGAAAGGGAAGAGTTCACTTAAGATCTGAGCATTTCATTGCATGTAAGATGTATCTATTAGATTCGAATCAGGAAATAGAACCACACAGTAATTTGAAGAGAAGTTTAATATTAAAAAGTATTAACTATAAATGGTAATTACCTACTAATAGGTAAAGACGAACTTAAGGAATAAATACATAGAAGATATACACAGCAACCAATACCTTTAGAACTCAGGTACAGCACCGAGGGATGAATCAAATACAGAAGAGGCCTCCTCCAGAGCTGAGATCTAAACTTTCATTGGAAAGACACCATCCACCTGTTGATTGTGGAGAAGTTCATGCAGACGCCATGCTGATAGAACTCACTGAGAAGCTGCCTTCTAGGTGCTGAAGGAAGCCCTCAACAAGGTGTCATACCTTAGAACTCACTGCAAAGGCTCCCAAAGAGATGGTGATCTGCGAAAGCACTTCCTTGGTTTCTGGGTGAAGCTGCCCACAGAAAGATGCCATGCTGCAGAGCTCACTAAGAAACTGCCCATAGGAGTGGCCCAATAGGAAGCAGTCCCCTGGGGTGCTAGAAAATACTACCCATAAGGAAGTATCAATTGTTCTACCTGCTCCTGGCTGTCATGCACTGCAGAAGCAGTCCAGCAGAGCACACTAGGAACCAGAAGAAAAGCGTTTTCATCCTCTAGCATACCTCCAGTGCCCTCTAGTGACAAAACTTAACATTGTTTCCCCAATAATGAAAAAAAAAATGCTTCACTATAACAAGCAGGGCAGTGAAAGATCTAAAACTGAGAGGCAACAAATAGATTACTAACACATGCCACAAGAAAATGAAGAAGGGGACGGAAGGGAAGATAAGGAAGAGGAGAAGGAGGAAGAAGAGAAGGTCATCTGTGGAATTTAAGGTTTTATTGAAAATCAGAGACTTAAACAGAATAGATACAACTAGATAAAAATGAACAATAAATGATAGCTGGTGAATCTTGAGTATTTGCAAAGAGTGTACTAGGCATTGTAGTTCATTTAATAAAATATTTCTATAAGTTAGTTATTATTATTCTCATTTTGGTGAAGAAACTGGTACTCAAAGGGGTTGGACAACTTATCATAAAGTCACACAGCCAGACAGTAACACACCCAGATTTTTCACCCATAATTCTGACTCCAAAGCCTCAATACATTGCATCTCATTGATGATATATGAACATGTCAATGCCAAAATGGAAAGCCAAGATTCAGGCCCCCAGTAATTGCTTTTATACTTATCCCTAAGTCTGTCATTGAATACAAGAAGCTACAGGACTGGTTTCAGGTGGGCTACATTTTTATAAACTTATTGCAGAACTGGAAAGAGCAATTTGCCCATTCCCCCAAGACTAACGTCTGGCATAAACTGAATTGCTTCTGTAGACAGTAAATGAGCATAAGCTGAGATTTTCTTATAAGTCAACTTTAAGACAGCTTTTCAAACAAACACACATTGCCTTTATTACAAGGATGAAAGCCAGAAACTCTGCCCAATAGTCCCTGGCTGTTATAATTTTGATGCTTAATATACTTCTATACATGTAAGCCTATCACACCCCTTCCTAATAAGGCAAGGAATAGTGAATAGCATCAATTATATCACAATTGTTTCTCTTATAAAGTTAACTAATATTAATAATGGTTATTCTGATTTGAGTTACCATTATCATTAACTTATATCATTCAATACCTATTCTGGGAGTCAGAGAGTTATAATGAAGGTAGAGGAGTGCTTGGAATTTTCTTGTTTAATCATGAATTACCTATGAAGACATGGTGAACTGTTAAAAAAAAATAAGATAATGCTCTATACTCAATTATTATGCTATAACAGAATTTTAATATTTATTCACTTTCTCCATGAATGATTTCATCCAATTTCTAGACTTTACATATCTATGCTGGTAATTTTCAGATTTGTATTTTAAGCACTGAACTTTCTTATGAACCAGATGTCTTGTATCTTATTGACTACTTAGATCTCAAATATGCCTCTCAGATTTGATAATTCCAAAACAGAACTTTCTGTCTGTTTTCCTCCAGTCTTTTGGAGCTCAATGAGTGGCATTATCATCCACCTACTTGCTTGAGCTGAAAACCCAGAAGTCATTCTTGATTCTTTTCTTTCCCTTATCACCTAAATCCAATTCATCAGCTAGTCATATTAGCCCTACCTCAAATCATGTATTACTCTATCCATTTCTTTCTAGCTACACTGCTACTTTTCTAGTCCAATTTATTATCATTTCTCACTTAGACTATTGATATAGAACTGCTTGCCTTGCTTATATCCACGACTGTCCTAAATTCATTCACATTACTGCATGCTGCCAAAAATTATCCAAAAGATTCTCAATCATTAAGAATAAAATCCACACGCTTTATCATAGCCTATTAGTCCAAACATGAATTGCCTCCCTGTATCAGGATTCAATGAGAGAAGAGATCCACTATAAGTGATATGGAATAAAGTTAATCATAGGGTTTGACACTGAGCTTCTAGCAATTGTGAGAGCTAGTAACAAGTCTATATAAGGATGTTGCTTCTGTATCTGTTGCTGGACTGGAAAGAAGGATGAATGGGAAGTGTGAAGTGGAGAAAGCAAGAATGAGCTGAAACCTGCAAGGATGAGCTGGAGGTCATGAATATGAACTAGAATTTGGATCTATCTTTTGCTACATTCAGGCCTTAATTTCAATGTTGTGGGTGACTTGCAAAAGAAGCTGACACTCTTTATCGTATATTTAGGCCACATACCTGGCCTAGGATTAGGAGGAGTTAAAGAAGGCACATGAGCAGCAACTGAAGTAGCTGTAGGCTTGGCTGCTGTCCTGTGCCACTAATGTGAACCAACAGAGCAGAGACAATGTGTGTGAACTGCGGCAGAACCTGATGCTACACATACCTTCCAAACACAAACACAACTGATGCTTTACTTATGCCTTCCAAATCTTATGCAAATTTTTCTTATCACCAACCCTAAACAGAACTATGCAGGAAAGGGAATTCTTGTAAATGTAGTTCCAGCTTAGCTAGGTTAACAAAGAATAAATCCACTACTAACCACTCTTGTCAACCTGGCCCAAACACGCTTCTTTTAACCATACCTAATTTCCAAATAAAGACAAATTATGCTTCTGCCTGATATAATACAACTATCCTTTGCAAAACTTAAAATATGTTAAACCTCTCAAGAGTCTATAAAATTTCTTTGTCTATTTTTGGGTGGTATTTATTCTTTTCATAGCTTAGTCACACTCTCCCTTTGATATTCTGTAATTTAAGCACTGAGCTATAAGAAGTGGTTCACTAATAAATGTTTAGCAACCAGTTGTCCAAAGGGGAAAAAGTCCTATACATAGATTTTGCCAGTTTCTGTGGTATTAATACTCCCACCATGGCCAATTTTATGCCACCAAATGTGCTATCACTGAACACAGAGTTGGGAAGAGGTAGGCAGTTGCACATTAATATGTAGAAGTTTCATTTTATAGATACAGTATACATAAATAACTTCAGGAGTACAAATAATACTAAAATATCATAAAACAATTAGAAAATGATGAGACTTTGGGAGTGAAAAGTCTGTGTAGGGCAAGCTTACAGGTTGGAAATTTAGGTAAGAATTGATGTTGCCGTCTTGAATCTGAAATCTGCAGGGCAGACCAGCAGGTAGGAGACTGGCAGTGTATCTATGTTACAGTATTGAGACAGAATTCCTTATTTCCCAAGAAACCACAATTTTTGTTCTTAAGGACTTCAACTTATTGCATGGAATGCACCATTTCATGAAAGGTAATCTTCTGTACTTAAAATCGACTGACTGCAAATATTTGCCATGTTTATAAAATAGCTTCACAGTAACATCTTTACTAGTGGTTGACAAATTAACTGGGCAGTAGCTTAGCCAAGCTGACAGATAAAATTTACCTTCACACCATCTGAATGCAAATTGCTCCTAATTGTCTTTATTAACAAATACAGGGAAAAAGGCATTCATCAGTTCAATAGCTACATGCCATGTGTCCAGTGATATGTGTTGATTTGTTCCTGTTGAGAGACAATTCTCTAAGGATCTCTCACGTTTCTGCACATTTTGTATTAGCTTTTGTTATACAGTATCTTTTCATGAGATTATGATTATGTCCTTTGCAGAGACATGGATGGAGCTGGAAGCCATTATCTTCAGCAAACTAATGCAGGAACAGAAAACTAAACATTGCATGTTCTCATTTATAAGTGAGAGCTGAACAATGAGAACATTGAGAACACATGGGCACAGGGAGAGGAACAATACACACTGGGGCCTGTAAGGAGGTGGGGTAGGAGGAGGGAGAGCATCAGGATAAATAGCTAATGCATGCTGGGCTTAATATCTAGGTGATGGGTTGATAGGTGCACCAAACCACCGTGGCACATGTTTATCTATGTAACAAACCTGCACGTCCTGCACAAGTATCCTGGAACTTAAAATAAAATAAAATAAAAGTTATGAATGAAGCTGGAAACCATCATTCTAAGCAAACTGACACAAGAACAGAAAACCAAGCACTGCATGTTCTCACTTATAAGTGGGTGTTAAACAATGAGAACACATGGACACAGGCAGGGGAACATCACACACGGGGACCTGTCGGGGGGTGGGGGTGGTTAGGAAGAGATAGCAGGGGGTGAGGGGGTGGTTGGGGAGGGATAACATTAGGAGAAATACCTAATGTAGATAATGTGGGGATGGATGCAGCAAACCACCATGGCATGTGTATACCTATGTAACAAACCTGCACAATCTGTACATGTACCCCAGAACTTAAAGTATAATAGTAATAGAATGTTTGCTTAGCAAAAAGCCTTGGAAGATAGAAATAGCATTTTCCTCTGAGACAGAAGACAGATTTGTTTGATGTATAGGATAGTAAAGAAAATGTCTCCTTCCAGAGAAAATATTGGACAGGTTTACCAGCAATACTTTTAAAAGGTCAAGGGTCCCTAAGCTTAGGGATCCTCAGCTCTAATATAAATCCACTGAATGTTCAGACTTTACCCAGGGTCCTCCACATTGCCTTATGAGACTTTTGAAGCAAGGAGAACTAATGCAAACATGAAACTCATGCTGTTTGCTGTGATGTGAATCATACAAAGTCCATAGACTCTGATGAAGGAGTCTCATATCATCTGCCAGCATGTATAAAACTGTACTGTATGAACTTATTATGTTCCAAGTATAGTAAAACCTCAGACACTTTACAGTTCTTGATAGCTCCAGCCATGAAATTATATTTGAAATAACAGTTGTAATTGGTTACATTTACGATAATTTGACATTATTCTCCAAGACCCATCTGTCTTTCGTGCAGGACCAAATAGCAATTTGAATGAGGATGCAGTAGGAATGACTGTCCTGCATTCTTAAGTCTTTGATTATTCATTAATGTCTATACCTTTTACAGAAACACAAGCTTGCATGTCGCTTACCACTGATAGGTAGAGACAGTTCTAAGGGCTTCTACTTAGCCTTTCCCACCATCAAAGCCCTAATTCCGTGGAGTGGGGAATCAACGTGGAGATTGTTTCAGGTGCCAACTGTCTGGCCTAACTCTACATTCTGGAATTGAAGAAATAAACCACACAGTGGTTTCTGAGACCCACTTGACTCACTGTGAGAAAAACCTGAGCTAGAACTGGTCTTACTTTGACTGGTGGACCCAGTAGTATTTTGGGTCTATAGAAATTAGTATCAGTAGTGAGTATCCAGCAATATCCAAAAAGTTTCATGAGTCTCCTTTTCCCAATGTACACTCAACTTGGAAAATGGCTGAAGGTCCATTTGGGAAAGACTAGAAGGAAGATTTTCAATACAAATTTTTGGCATTTATCTTTTCTCAAGGTAAATGGTCTCTCTTCCATTTACTTCTAGGTCATAAGCTGTTTCAAATCTGGAAATGATTGGGAGCTACAACTTTGTATTGTGATGCTTCAAGTCAGACTTCTATCCACCAGACCAAGAGCTTTTCAGCGTCAACAAATCCAGAAAGACTTTAAAGGTTGCCTATCTATTTTCATTTTAGATAATTCATGATCAATTAGTCAATGCCACAAAATCTCTGTGAGTTAAACCATTTTGATTACTACTTCTTTCTATTGCCCATTATGATAACCACTCCCACCTTAATTCTGGAGATTCAGTGACCCAATCTGGTCCCTGCCACTCCTTTCCATCATAACCATTGAATAAGGAAGCCAAGTTCACTGGCAGACCCACCATTCCCAGCCTACAAAAACTAAGCACCACAGAAGTCTTCAATGATGCTGAAGCTCCTCTCACAAGTGTATCTCCCACCACCTTGATGAAAGAAGTGTGTCCTCTGGACTCTCTCAAAGCACATGTTTAAGAGGTGGGAAAGCACAGCTTACAGTATAAATCCACTCAGCATTCCAAATCCTCTGAGTCTTTGAATATGCTCTTCTGCAGGATAACAAGAAAGGTTTAGTTTTTCACCTCCATTTAGCATATATTGCCTTTGGATTCAGGTTTTGGTCACAATCAAGCCAACAATAAGAGCCACTCCCAAATGTTCATGCTGATACATTGAACCCAGAATCTGAACTAGTGAACCAATATTAATAAGTTCAGCCTTCATTATATTTTGATAAATTCAGGCCTTCATTATATTTTTCCTACCCTGATTCAATACCTTTAAGATATACCCCCACGTTTCCCAGATTTCTTTCTATACAAATTGGCAAAATACCGCAAATCTTTTACTATGTATTACACCTCCATTTAGGTAACACTTTTTGCTTCACTCTCTGGAGTCTGTAACTTCAGTTTAGTAATAGGTCTAGAAGCAATGACAGGTATTTGGGAGAAGCTCCTGATGAGGATAATCAGTCCCTTGCAAATTCATCAGTAGAGGCAGGAGAGAATCTAATATTCTCACACAGGAGAAGGGCTGCTCCTATTGGAAAGAAATATGCAGCATAATTTAGAAGCTGGAGATCTTTACCTTCATCAAAATGTACCCATATTTCCATATCCCAATTTTTAGGGTACCACTCCTTTCCAATCAGTGTTCTAACATTAATACAAAATACCAAGTGAAACTAGAAACCCAAGTTATCCTGTCAATCAGCCCCTCCTCTGCTCAGACTTTAGGTTTTGTTTTCAGAAATCAGTCCTGCAGCCATAGGAGATAAATGTGTTTTTAGAACAGTTATAGAAGTTTCCAGGAACTTGAAGGCTTGAGCTCATTTTCTTTCTACTTATACTTCAGTCCATGTAGAATCAACTACCCAGTCTCATTACACTCCTTGTTTTCATTTAAATATTCTATGGCAGGTAATGGTGAGTTGCCTAAAGACTTGCCTTCTGTAGGTATTAAATTAGAGATGTCTACACATAATAATTTAAGTGTTTTACTTCAGCATGTTATGAACTAACAGTGTCTCCCTTACCACTGGAAAGAGGATTATTATGCTTCTAAATCTAATGTGAAAAGAAAACCGATTTCAGAGAATCCAGAACGAATTCAGAGAACCTAGAACTCACTCAGAGAACCCTTCCTTAAGCTTCTATTCCTCTAGAACTTCTTCGTGTACCAAATTGTGTCAGTTTAGGTTTGATCAAAATTTATCATAGGAGTTTGACTATAAGCAATTATAGACGGTAAAATGTCTATATAAGGTTGTTCCCTCTACATCTGGTGTCCAGCTGGAGTTAGCAAAGCAGGTAGTCTGGAAGCAATTACAACTGGAGGAGAGCAGGAACTAACAGGAACCCCAGAGAACAAGCTGGACCCCAAAGACAAGCTAGATACCAACAGATTAACTGGTACATGCATCTGTCTCTTACCACCACTAAGCTTCCAGCTTGGATGATATGAGTGACCTGCAGGAAAATCTAGTGCCCTTCACCACATACACATACACATGAACATACATATACACATGAACATGTACACAAACACACACATGACCCAGTATTCAGAGAAGCTTAAGAAAGATTCTGGCAGGAGCTAAAGGAGCTGCAAGCTGTCTCACACAACCAAGCTGAGCCAGAAGAGAAATTAGCCAGGCCTAATTTGTCTCTTTCTATCTTTCAGTCCATAAGCGGTGGCTTCATCTTAGAGCTGATGTTCTCAGGTTTAGAGGATGTTTGCCAGCAGTCAGGATCCAATGCTTTGTAGTTCATGTTCAGCAGGGCTTCCATCAGAGCATTCTAGTAAAAGGGACTGGATTCATTAACTTAGGTCTAATGCTTATGCCTGTATCAATGACTGAGGCCAGGAATAAAATCTTCTGATTCATTTAAGCCAGTTGGGGATCTGGAGATGGTAAGGGACCAATCTAGGCACCAGAGCAGGGTGAGAGGGGCTGCAAGGGAAAGAGTTCCTGAAAAAGATCTGCCTACTATTAGTAAGAAGAGAAGGAAGTAATTGGTGCTGGCCAAGCCACTAAAAATGTTCACTTCAGAGAGCAGCCAGGAGCAAGAAATATTTTATACAGGGGAAAGAGATGATATGAAGGGGGAGAAGTGAATGATAAGAAAAAGCAATGTAAGAAGATATCTGGGGAAATAACACTTCCTGCAGAAGAAGTACCAAGTACAAAGGCTCTGAGGTGGAAATGAATTGTTACGTATTCTAAGAACAGAAAGATGTTGGTATGATTGGAGTGGTGGGCAATGTCAGAGAAATAGAGCAGTGCGATAACTTAGTATTAGGTCAATTTAGCTAAGCTGGAGCTACATGTCCAAAATTTCCTTCCCTGTATGGTTTCAGATTAGGGCTGGCCACATGCAACATTTCTGCAAGATTTAAAGAGCAGAAATAAAGCGAAGCCATGTTTACATCCAGAATACGGGTGTATGATCAGGCACTGTTGCATTTCCTATCTACTTATTGTTGCTCCACTGGCTCAACTTGGTGTTGTTGAATAGCTTGCAGCTCTTTCAGCTCTTGTCAGAATCTCCCCTAAGCCTCTCTGCATACTGGACTCCGGGCCCTGGGCTGTGGAAGTTGGGGAGGAGCAGGAAGGGCATTAGCTTTTCCTGGAGGTCACTCACATCATCCAAATTAAGGACCTGGAGGGGGTTGGAGACAGATGCAGGCACCAGTTCATTGACTATTTTTTTAACAAAAATCATAAATGATGCACTCCTATCAGATTATACTTTAGTACCTGTAATTATCTTATTTACTTTTTGTCTTTTTTTTTTTTTTTTGAGACAGAGTCTTACTCTATTGCCCAGGCTAGAGTGCAGTGGTGCCATCTCAGCTCACTGTAACCTCTGCCTCCAAGGTTCAAGCAATTCTCCTGCCTCAGCCCCCCAAGTAGCTGGGATTACAGGCACCCACTATCATGCCCAGCTAATTTTTATATTTTTAGTAGAGGGAGTTTTATCATGTTGACCAGGCCAGCCTCGAAATCCTGACCTCAAGTGATCCACTCATCTTGGCCTCCCAAAGTGCTGGGATTACAACCATGAGCCACTGTGTCTGTACCTACTTTCTGTCTTTTTTTTTTTAACTTTTGCACCCTGTGCTAGAGTGTAAACTCAATGAAAGCAGAGACTTTGAGTCTTTCAATCTAAACTCTCAGAGCAACACCCAACACACACAAGAATTCAAAAATACCCAAAGAATGAACACATAAAATGAATCTAGATAAAGTCTTCTCTTTCTATAGAATGTAAAGTGCAGAAGATGTACAATGCTGCCATCAAACATTGATATCTTTTAATGTTTGGGTCAGAAATCCCAAATGTGCCTTTCTTTTGTTCTGATTTGATAATTTTCTTTAGAGCTGAGTTCTATATGAAATAGTTGTGACCATAATGTAATCGCCAAGTGGGTGACACGACTGGCATTGTAAAGCATCATGGGTGTTCGACTGAAAATTTATAGTCAATGATTCAGATTGCTATGTAATGAAACAGCTAACCTTTTAATGTTTCTCAATTCTCTAAGCAGCAAATGCTGATTTTCCACATAGGCATCCTAGAAATACAGACATTGTTTTTCCATTAACGAGTCTTTAAAGACCCTCTAAGAATTTCATCAGGTGACTATATTTGTTACAGTTTTGAAAAGGAAGGCAACAACAGAGACTACAGCTAATCCTTAGGAAGATAAAGAAATAAACCTGCTCATCCACCCTCAGGATTTATTTTCTAATTTTCCTTTTTACAGCTTAGAGAAGTACACAGTAAAGAGGATCACAGTTTCCAAAACATATGCTTTCTCAGACAATCTTTAATGTGCCAGAAACTATGGTAACTAGAAGTACAAACTCGAGAAACAATGATCAACTCTGTGGCTCTGCTGCAGGACCTCTGTGCGAGAGAATGCTTCTAATCTTGTATTCTTTCCTCCCATGTTGTGGAGTCCTAAACACTGAGATTTTCACAGTGCCCTGAAGCAGTGTGTGACATTTGGTAAACATTTTAACAATGATAATCATACTTGTCTGAAGAATCAGCCATCCCAAGAAGAATGTAGATTTTAGATACCTGAATTCCAACTAATTTCTTCTTAAAGTCATATATGTTTATGGCTTCCTCTTGAAACCATCTCTCAACAGAAGCAAGATACACTCCCCCAAAATTCTAAGTATAACAGGCAAAAGAGGATAAGATAGAATTGAAGCTTATTTGAAATTACCAATACCCCAATTTCAGACAATTATACACTAAACCATTGCACACATATACATCTCAACACTATTTCCAAGATCTCTAAAAATGATCTGGTTTTACTCTCTCATTTTCCTCCATAACCAGGAAACGTCTTCTTAGATAGCTTATAATTTTGTTTAGGATGGTAGTTGTTACAATTAAATTGGACAAGGTGCATAGAAAGTGCTTAACTCAGTGCCTATACCAGGATATTCCTTTAAAAAGATGTAACAACTCTCTCTCAGGTATAATAATTAAGAGGATGATAGTAAATTGTTAATTAGGTCTATCTGCCACATTGCTTTTACATAATTAGTGTGTTTATTACAATATTAAAATTTTTCAATGTTTTAGAGAAAGAAAAACAGTACTAACATAAAATTTTGATATTTTAAGTAAAATCTGTAGTGTTTCCTATGAACCTAAAGCTACAGCAAATAAAATCATAGCTCAGAAAAGTTGGAAAAAAAGAAGAGTGCTTTTGTCTTTCTTCTGCAGTTGGCCATTTCTTCTTCTTTTGTACTTATACAGAAGGAAATGAACTACTATTGGTGCTTAAAAATTGTACTCCTAAGTAACTGCTACAGATTGAATGTTTGTGTCCCTCCAACATTATATGCTGAAGCCCTAACTCCCAGTGGAGTTAAACAATAGAAATTTACTGTCTTACAGTTCCGGAAGCTAGAAGGTGAAGGTCTGGCAGCGTTGGTTTCTAGTGAGGGCTCTCTTTGTAGCTTGCAGACAGCAGCCTTCTAACTGTTTTCACAAGGCAGGTGAGTGAAGAACACTTTCTGGTGTCTTTTCCTATAAGGAATCTAATAATTTTGACCTAATTTAACCTTAATTACACTCCTTAATGCCTCATCTTCAAATATAGCCCTGCCTGGTGAAGGATGGATCTAGGTCCCACCTAGGGAAGCAGTCTGGCCCCAGTCTGCTACAGCCATTGTGCTGTGCAGTGGAGAATACTGTTCAGTCCAAACCGCCCAGTCTCCCTAGCACTGGCAGGGGAAACCACCAACTAGAGCTGCAGCAATGGCAGTCATTTCTCCCTCTAGGGACTCAGTCTTCTTAGGCAGACTCCAAGCTGCTGTACTGGCCAGCCAGGACTCCAAGCCAGTGGATTTTACCTTGCAGGGATCCATGGGAGTGGGACTGGCTGAGCAAGGTTGCTTGGCTCCCTGGCTTCAGGCTCCTTTCCACAAGAGTGGACAGATCTGGAGTTCTGCCTCTCTGGAGTTCTGGGAGCCACCAGATTATGTAAAAAAAAAAAAAAAAAAAAAAAAAAACCTGCAGTAGGAGAATTGCTTGAACTCGGGAAGTGGAGGTTGCAGTGAGCCAGGATCGTGCCACTGCACTCTAGCCTGGCAACAGAGCAAGACGCAAGACTCTGTCTAAAAACAAACAAACAAACTGCAGCCCAGTGCCTACCCAAATAGATGCCAAACAGAGCAGCTCTGCCATGGGTCTGCCCAGTTTTGTGCTTTGGACCCAAGGACCTGGTGGTGTAGGCTTACAAGGGAATCTCCTGACCCACGGTTTGCAAAAATCCACAGGGAAAGCATCGTGCCCCAGGCAAGTAGCACATTCCCTCACCACCTTCCTTGACTGGGGAAAGAAGGTCCCTTTACCCCATGCAGCTCCCATGAAACTGTCATCCCGTCCTGCTTTTCCTTACTCTCTGTGGGTTCTATCAACTGCCTAATCAGTCAAAAAGAAAAAATCTGGGTACCTCAGTTGGAAATCCTGAAATCACTCACCTTTTCATTAGTCTCAGTAGGAGCTGCAAATGGGCACTGTTTCTACTCAGTCATCTTGGCCTCTTCCCTCTTTTCTTCTTATAAAGCCACCAGTTCAATCATGAGGGCCCCACCATGATGACCTTATCTAATTCTAATTATCTTCCAAAGATCATATCCCCCAAATATCATTAACATACAAGTTTGGAGGTTAAGTTTTCAAAACACAAAATCTTATAGACACATTCAAACCATAGTCCAAGCAGATTCATACAGCAAACATCACCAGTTCTTTTTTCTTATTTAAAATTTACAGTCCATGATATATTTGAGATAATATATGTGAAAGTGCCTTGAAAGAGAACAAGTGCAAGAATGGAAGATGACAGTCACATTACTTGAAAATGTGAGTTAACTTTTAAAAGCAGCTTCTTTTCCCTAATAAAGTACTGTACTTTACAATACATATCTTATAAACATTTTCATTAGTAAATGGTGATTGTGGTTTCTTTTAGGCAAGCCTTGGTTCCTCTGCCTATGTGATTCATGCCTTCATCTTAACACTGCAGAAAATCATTTGTCTAATCTAAAATTATTTTCCAATGTGAATAGTAGTGTTCAGATCTACTGCTCCCTCAACAGCTGAAGAACTTGGGATTCCCTGAATAAAGTCTAACAATGAAGGCTTTCAAGCTCAGAATATATACTTCACCAACTTTACACAAGTTTAACACATACTGGATAGATTTACAGAGATTACATTATTCAACAGTGTTCTGAACACAGCTTGTGACTTTTATCCAAAATATATTTTCAGAATTCCAGCTTCTTCATAAAAACTTTCATGGGAAACAAATCAGATAATGTGTGCAAGATTGCCTAGAAAGCTTACTACAATGAAGTTACTGATATTGTGGAAATATTAAATACAACAGTAGGTTTCCCATTAATAGCAGTAGTGGTGATACATTTGTATTCCGATTGTTAATAATAATAACATGGCTAGCACTTACTGAGCAGTTATTATGGACTGGGACTATGCTAAATTCATCACAGGAACTAATACAATTAATACAACAATTTTTTGAGTAGGTAATACTACTATACCCATTTTAGAGGCAAAGAGCCTAATGTAGAGAAAGGTTACATAACTTCTTGATTAAGGGTCAATAGTGCTAAAAAATAAAGTAATACGCCGTGAGAAAAGATACTTGGGTAAAGGAGGATGTCAGGGAACTACTGCTCTGGGATTAGATAGTACCAGACACAACTGGTAAAACTGGTATCTGTATCAAATTCCCCTCTGCCACTCTGTGTTCAGGAAGCAGTTGTTTGCTCTGTGTTGGTTTAGACTAAACTCTACTGCCAGAATCGTGCTTCAAACCTGGGCTTATTATATTTTTGCATTCTGCCCCTGCACCTTCTCCCAGGCTATCTGAGGTCACCTATGTCCTCTTCCTAGGGCACCAGAGAAGTTAACACTGTCAGGGGGAAACCCACAATCAATGGAAGATGGAACTAGTGGACAAGTGCTCTGGCCTCCACCTTTCAGGTGCCCCATCTGGAAGGCTTTCTGTACATCTCAGAGGTCCCAGGAGGATCAAGCCTTGTGGCCTACCACAGAGACAGTTAAGATACCATAACTGGCTGTTTCTCCAACCCTGCCTTACTCTGCCTGCCCCCTTACTCCTGTTTGCTGAATTACCTCCCAAATAAACTACCTCTCCCACAGGTGCTTATCCCAGGCTTTGCTTTGGAGGATCCCAAACTATGAGACATTTAACCCTTTTAACTAAATAATGTAGGATACCTAAACATACAGGTTTAATGCCTTCACTTTATTAAAATTAGGTAGCATGGTCATTATATGGTGCTAATAATTTTTAATAATTTGTTCTTTAAATCCTAGGAACCAGCAGGAGATTTGGGAATACATAGATTATAAGGCTTTTTTAAAAAAAACTATTTTTAGTACCTGCTGAAATGTTTCACATTACAGAGAAAATCCTTTCAGTCAACAAGATACTAATTAGATCTTCAGGTAACTGTTCCTATAGCAACACTTTACTTTCAATACACCATTATTTTTCAAGCCCACCTTCTCAACCAGAGAGCAGAATTCATTACACATAACCATGTTTTCCAACTTTGCCACTCAGTGACATGCTTCCCATTCTTTAGCTTATTTTAACAAGTTTTCTTTATTTCTTCTTTAATTTCAATAGTAAATTTAAATAATTGAAAAAAATTCACTAAAGCTGGTCTGTATATTCTGTATATTGGCATAAGATGTTTAATGACATAAAAATAACAATAATAGCAATTTCTTAGAAACCAAATATTCAATAAATATTCTACAAATGTGTTCCACCCTACCTTTACTAGCAGAGAGAGTGAAGAATGTGACAACTCACAGGAGTGGAAGGCTCTCTAGCCAGGATGATTAATTAATTCATTCATTTATTAGTAAATATTACTACACACCAATTATATTCCAGTCCAAGTGGTAAAATCCAGTAGGAAGTCAGATATATGGGTATAATGCTCTGGTTTCTCTTTAGAACAAATAAATAATATTTCACCGTTTATTAAAGACATATAAGTCTGGAGCTCAGAAGAGAAATCTGGGCCAAAGATACAAATTGTGAAAGTGACAATATATAAATGCCAACTTATAAAGCCATGGAAAGGAGTGGCATTCTGAGGGAAGTGCATAACATTAGTCAGAGCCCACAGAAAAATAAATTCTTAAGGCATAGGAAACATGTTCTCCTCTCTCAGCCCTCAGTTTCTGCACCTACAAAATGGATAAAATAATACTCCCTTGCTGATACAGTATTCTAAAAATGAAACCAGATTATTCCATTTAAATATTCATGTAAATATTTAGTACATTGTCTAGTATGGAGAAAGTGATAAGTAAATGTTTCTGTTCTCATCAACCTTGGGGTTGCAAACAGCATGTGGCACTAGGCACAGTGGCTCACACCTGTAATTCCAGAACTTTGGGAGGCCGAGGCGGGTGGCTCACTTGAGCTCAAGAGTTTGAGACCAGCCTGGGCACATAACAAAACCCCATCACAACAACAACAACAAAAATACAAAAATTAGCTAGGCATAGTTGCCTGAACCTCTAGTCCCAGCTACATGGGAGTCTGAGGTGGTAGAATGGCTTGAGCCCAGGAGACAGAGGCTGCAGTGAGCAGAGATCACACACTGCATTCCAGCCTGGGAGACAGAATGAGACCTTGTCTCAAAATAAATAAATAAATAAGAAAAGAGCATGTGGCATCCTGAAAACTAAGGAAAGAGAACATTTCAAGAAGAGAGATGTTATTTACAATGTGGAGTGTTGCTAAGAATTAATTTAAATTTTTTTGTGAGACCTGCAAGAACCTCAAAGAAATATATTTTGCCTTCCTTAATGCCTTCCTTTAGTCCTCTGTCAGTGCTGGATGCTCCTGACACCACAGCTGGTACATGGATCACTTCTGTCTTTCCTGACTATAAGTGGAAAGGCAGAAGTGGAAACAGCCTCAGAATGTTTGCTTGGCTGATTTGACTGCCTAGTTTGCAATGATTGCCCCTCCTCTTGCAAATACCTTTCTCCTAGTGGCAGAAATAATCTAATTAAAGGGGCCCAGAACCTAATTAAAGTAATGCACTCCTCCATTGGTTTTGTGATTGCCACAATCAGTGGGCAACTGATCCCATGACTGACCAATGGGGGTACTATTTCCAACAACTTAAAAAAGTGAGAATGAGGAGCACTTGCTCTTTCTGGAGGCAGGAAACTTTAGCTGCAAGATATACTTGTGTGCTGCTAGCAGCTGTGAACCCCGAAAATTTGAGACAGGTCTCAGTTAATTTAGAAAATTTATTTTGCCGAGGTTGAGGATGCCCACCTGTGACACAGCATCAGGAAGTTCTGATGACCTGTGACCAACGTGGTCAGGGAACAGTTTTGTTTTATACATTTTAGGGAGACATGAGACATCAATCAATATATGTAAGAAGTACATTAGTTTCATTCAGAAATGTGGAAGCAACTCAAAGTAAGTCCCCACTGGGGAACTTCCAGGTTACAGGTAGGTGAGAGACAAATGTTTACTTTTTTTTGAGTTTCTGGCAAGACTTTTCAAAGGAGGCAATCAAACTATGCATCAATCTCTGTGAGCAGAGGAATGACTTTGAACAGAATGGGAGGCAGGTTTACCCTGAGCAGTTTTCAACTTGAATTTTCCTTTTAGCTTAGTGATTTTGGGGGAAAAAGATATTTTCCTTTCACATTCTCCCATCCTCCATCCCACTTTTTCTTTCTTTTAAAATGCTTTAGAGAAAGCATTTTAGAAGGAAATGAGTCTCTGGTCTCAAGTTTTATCTGATCTATCATGGTTAGGTTGGTTTACTCCTTGATGGGTTAGGTCCCAAAAGGTCATTTTTAGCAGGTTGTGAAGTCTCATATGCATTGAAGAGAAAATAGGGGGAGGAAAGGAGAAAAAAAACAACAAACCAAAGAACAGTCTTGGGAAAATCAATATAGGCCACATTACTCTGAAGTCCATACATTAGTAAGCATGTATGAAGGTGGCATATGTATGTAAATAGGTTGCTGATACTTTCTTCTGAAGTTTAATTTGAGCAGGCTTTAGTTCACAGGGCTTTAAGAAAGCACAGCTTAGTTTTCAGTGACTTCAAATTAGGAAAAATGGGGCGGGGGGGGAAGAAGGAAAAAAGTTGAAAACATTATTTTGAAGATATGTAGCCCGGAAAAATTAGATTTTGGTCCAAACTGTAGAAAATAATAAAAATTGAAAAAACATTAGGCAACACTAGAGTCTACCAACAGGTGTATTTTAGTTTTGAAACATAATTTTCTTGCTTCAGTTTCTCATTTTTACTAAAGACAAACTATGATAGAAATGATTTGCTTTATTATGCTTGGCCTAATTATTTATATACAGTGCAGCAAGAATACTTATTTTTTACATATGCTTTCAAATTGGCTTTGATGGAACTTGCTCCATAGGAGGGATCTCAGATAAGACTTAAAACTGAGTCCAGCCATGGATTTGTATCATCAAATATCTATGAGTTGAATGAATTTCTTCTCCTTTGAGGTTTTAAGATAAACCTGGGGTTTCTGGGCCCATTGGAAAGTGACATTTTTTCTTACCACAGGTCAGAAACCCTCCCTGTACAGGGACTGTGTACACAAAATATGAGGTCAGTTTTTCCAAGGGCTTTATTAGTCAAGTTTGATTCCTTAAATGAAAGCACACCGTTTCAGTCAAAGCCTTGGTGAAATAACCATTTTCTCTCATTATGTTCTGTTATAAATGGAAACATTCTTAATGCACTTATGCAACTGTATTGCTATAAGTTAGGAATATTCACAGATAGTTTCCAGATTCTGGAGAAATCAGATAGAGAGAAACAAATATGCTCCAAATTCTGTATATAGGAGTATACTAAATTGTTAAACACTGTGAATACCTCAAAAGAAGTCCCAAGACTCTGAAACAACAAAACAAAGGATTAGCAATGTTTGAAGGAGAAGTTAAAAAGATTGCTTTAGTCGTGTATTAGTTCAGTTTAGGCAGTTAACTCCTATTCTGTTTGATATTCATAAACATTTCAGCTCTCTGTGGGTCCAGAAAGTTTTTTTTCCCCTCTATTCTAATATCACAATCTCCAAAATTATCAGAATCCTTCATTTAAGAATGCTTGTTAGAGTTCCATAGCTGATTACAAAACCACCCTCTAAAGAGGACTAAAACAAGACAACAATTGTCCATAGATGACAAAAAGTTTCAGGGCAGCCATAGTCAAAAACACAATTGACAAGGAAATTTGTAACCTCTGTGGCACACAGTAATTTACCATAACAATTACAATTATTACAAAAAATGTACCCTAAGTTATATCAGAATTATAGGAGTTTCCCATAATTCTGGAACACATACCAATGACATTTAGACTAATACAGCCCAAAGAAAATGAAACACCATTTTATATTTGACAATGCTTCATATATAACTTTTGTGACAAATAAGCCAAATTATATCATTTTTGGACTTTAGGGAACCTAATATCTTAAAATATTAATTATGTCATAAAATAATTCATAATTTAGTTTTAGAAAGTTTGCCAAATATCAAAGGTTTAAAACATGGTATCACAAAATAGGATCTCAGGTCATTGTAAAATAAATCATTCACTTAACCAAAGTGAAAACTCAAGGATTTAAAAAATAGTGTGAAAACCTTCATTCTTGAGAGAAGATACTTAATTTTCCAAATAATGAGTTCTAAAAAAAACAGCATGAAGCCAATTAAATTTTTCAAAATTTTATAAACCATTTGTAAAATTTTAGTCTTTACCATGAGATACAGCTTTGAAATTTCCACCAAGATGGCCGAATAGGAAGAGCTCCAGAATGTAGTTCCCAGTGAGAGTGATGCAGAAGGTGAAAGATCTCTGAATTTCCAACCAAGGTACCAGGTTCATTTCAATGAGACTGGTCAGACAGTGGGTGTAGCCAAGGAGGGCAAACTGAGGCAGGGTGCGATGCTGCCCCACCTGGGAAGTGCAACTGGATAGAGGATAGGGGACTCTTCCCCTCCAGTACAATGATTCAGATACTGCACTTCTCCAAGAATATACATTCTTCTCAGCACCACATCACACTTACCTTAAAATTGACCACATAATTGGAAGTAAATTACTCATCAGCAAATGCAAAAAATGAAAATTATAACAGTCTCTCAGACCACAGTGCAATCAAATTAGAACTCAGGATTAAAAACTCACTTAAAACTCCACAACTACATGGAGACTGAACAACTTCCTTCTGAATGATGAATGGATAAACAATGAAACGAAGGCAGAAATAAAGATGTTCTTTGAAAACAAAGAGAACAAAGACACAAGGTACCAGAATCTCTGGAACACATTTAAAGCAGGGTCTAGTGGGAAATTTATAGCCATAAATACCCACATGAGAAGTGAAGAAAGATCTAAAATCAGCACCCTGTCATCAACATTGAAAGAGCTAGAGGAGCAAAATAAAAAAAAAATTCAAAAGCTAGCAGAAGATAAGAAATAAGTAAGATCAGAGCAAAACTGAAGGAGATAAAGACACAAAAAACCCTTCAAAAAAATCAATAATTTCAGAAATCATTTTTTCAAAAAGATCAACACAATAGACAAACTGTTAGCCAGACTAATAAAAAAGAAAAGAGAGAAGAATCAAATAGAGGCAATAAAAAAATGATAAAAGGAATATCACCACTGATTCCACAGAAATACAAACTACCCTCAGAGATTACTACAAATAACTCTATGCAAATAAACCAGTAAATCTGGAAGAAATGGATAAATTCCTGAACACTTACACCCTCCCAAGGCTAAGCCAGGAAGAAGTTGAAACCCTGAGTAGACAAATAATAAGGGCTGAAGTTGAGGCAGCAATTAATTGCCTACCAACCAAAAAAAGGCCAGGGCCAGATGGGTTCACAGCTGAATTCTACCAGACATACAAAGAGGAGCTGGTACCATTCCTTCTGAAACTATTCCAAACAGTACAAAAAGAGGGAATCCTCCCTAACTCATTTTAATAGACCAACATCATCCTGATACCAAAATATGGCAGAAGTACAACTAAAAAAGAAAATTTTAGGTCAATATGCATGATGAACATCAATGCAAAAATCTTCAATAAATTACTGGCAAACAATACAACAGCACATCAAAAAGCTTATCCATCACGATCAAGTAGGCTTCATCCCTGGGAAGCAAGTCTGGTTCAACATATGTAGATCTATAAATGTAATCCAGGACATAAACAGAACCAAAGACCAAAACCAAATGATCATGTCAGTAAATGCAGAGAAGCCTTTGATGAAATTCTACAGCCCTTTATGCCAAAAACTCTCAATAAACTAGGTATTGATGGAACATATCTCAAAATAATAAAAGCTATTTATGACAAACCCAAAGCCAACATAATACTCAATGGGCAAAAACTGGTAGCATTCCCTTTGGAAACTGTCACTTGACAAGGATGCGTGCTCTCACCACTCATATTCAGTATAGTATTGGAAGTTCTAGCCAGAGCAATCAGACGAGAAAAAGAATTAGGAAAAGAGGAAGTCAAAATGTCTATATTTGCAGATGACATGATTGTATATTTAGAAGACCCCACTGTCTCAGCTGTAAATCTGCCTAAGCTGATAAACAACTTCAGCAACATCTCAGGATACAAAATCACTGTGCAAAAATCACAAGTGTTCCTATACACCAATAGCAAACAAACAGAGAGCCAAATCATGAGCAAACTCTCACTCACAATTGCTTCAAAAAGAATAAAATACTGAGGAATACAACTAACAAAGGATGTAAAGGATCTCTTCAAGGAAAACTACAAACCACCACTCAAGGAAATAAAATAGGACACAAACAGATGAAAAATATTACTATGCTAATGGTTAGGAAGAATCAGTATCGTGAAAATGGCCATAGTGTCCAAAGTAATTTACAGATTCAATGCTATTCCCATCAAGCTCCATTGACCTTATTCAAAGAACTGGAAAAAAAACACTTTAAACTTTTTATGGAACCAAAAGAGCCTGCATAGCCAAGACAATCCTAAGCAAAAAGAACAAAGCTGGAGGAATCACATTACCTGACTTCGAACTATATTACAAGTTTACAGTAATAAAAATAGCATGATACTGGTAAAAAACAGAGATACATACCAAAGGAACAGAACAGAGGCCTCAGAAGTTAACACCACACATCTACAACCATCTGATCTTTGACAAACATGACAAAAACAAGCAATGGAGAAAAGATTCCCTATTTAACAAATGGTGTTGGGAAAACTGACTAGCCATATGCAGAAAGCTGAAACTGGGCCCCTTCCTTACATCTTACACTAAAATTAACTCCAGATGGATTAGAGATTTAAACATAAGACATAACAACAGAAAAACTCTAGAAGAAAACTCAGGCAAAACCACTCAGGACATAGGCATAGGCAAGGACTTCATGACTAAAACACCAAAAGCATTGGCAACAAAAGCCAAAGCAGACAGATGGGATTTAATTAAGCTCCAGAGCTTCTGTACAGCAAAAGAAAATCATTAGAGTGAACCAGAAACCAACAGAATGGGAAAAATTTTTTACAATCTACCCATCTGACAAAGAGCTAATATCCAGAACCTACAAAGAACTAAAACAGATTTATAAGAAAAAAACAAACAAACCCATTCAAAAGTGGGCAAAGTATAAGGGAAAGGAACCACTTTGAAATGCACCAGAGACTTCTGCTCTTCTTAACAAGACCTGTTCTTAAGAAAAACTATTTAATCACAGCTTAATCTGTTGGGAGGTTTTATCAGAGGCTAACTTATCTGGAAAAAGGAAAATGCCCAACCCCAGCCAACTCTAGGCATCCTGTCCTAGCTAAGGAATAGGGGGTGGATAACTGAGAAGCACTTGTGAAGTTTACAATCCAAAGGCAGGAGTTCACTAAAAGACTCAAATCCAATCATAACGTATGCATAATAGGAATGCAAGATGCAAAAGAAAAAAGGAGAGACAGAGCAGGAGGAAGGAATGAAGGAATACAGAATGCTTTTCTTTCCCCCACAGCTTACTATCATGTTGCTAAGTGACTATTTTACAAAAGTTATTTTCATTAGTCATTATGTACAGCTATCATGAAAAAATTACAAGACACACTACTCGGCCAAAAAAAAAAAAATGCAATTTAAGGTCTCTAGTGGATAAAGTTGACAACATGGAAGAAAACAATGAGCAATGTCAACAAAAAGATTAATGTCCTAAGAAAATACCAAAAGGAAATGGTAGAAAATAAAAACACTATAGCAGGAATAAAAAATGTTTTTGATGAGTTTATTACTAGACTAGACAAAACTGAGGAAAGAATATCTGAGCTTGAGAATATAATGAAGTAAATATCCAAAACAGAAAGGCAAACAGAACAAAGACTGAAAACAACAACAACAAAAAAAAAAACCACGACATTCAAGAACTGAGGGACAACTACAATCCATGTATGTATCAGTTCACTTTCACACTGCTATAAAGAACTACCTGAGACTAGGTAATTTATAAAGAAAAGAGGATTACGTTTATAGACTTGCATATGTTGAACCAGCCTTGCATCCCTGGGATGAAGCCTACTTGATTGTGATGGATAAGCTTCTTGATGTGCTGTTGCAATCAGTTTGCCAGTATTTTATTGAAGATTTTTCCATCTATGTTCATCATGGATATTGGCCTGAGTTTTCTTTTTTTGTTGAGTCTCTGCCAGGTTTTGGTATCAGGATGATGTTGGTCTCATAAAATGATTTTGGAAGGACTCCCTCGTTTCGGATTGTATGGAATATTTTTCATAAGGAGTGCTACCAGCTCCTCTTTGTATGTCTGATAGAATTAGGCAGTGAACCCATCTGGACATGGGCTTTTTTTCGCTGGTATGCTATTAATTACTGCCTCAACTTCAGCCCTTGTTATTGGTCTATTCAGGGTTTCAACTTCTTCCTGGTTTAGGCTTGGGAGGGTGCAAGGGTTCAGGAATTTATCCATTCTTCCAGGTATACTGGTTTATGTGCATAGAGTTGTTTGTAGTAATCTCTGATGGTAGTTTGTATTTCTATGGGATCAGTAGTGATACCCCTTTTATGTTTTTTATTGCATCTATTTGATTTCTCTCTCTTTTCTTTTTTATTAATCTGGCTAGTGGTCTATTTTGTTGATCTTTCCAAAAAAAAAAAAAAAAACAGCTCCTGGATTTATTGATTTTTTTATGGGTTTTTGTGTCTCTATCTCCTTCGTTTCTGCTCTGATCTTAGTAATTTCTTGTCTTCTGCTAGCTTTTGAGTTGTTTTTTTTTAATCTTGCTCCTCTAGCTCTTTCAATTTTGATGATAGGGTGTCAATTTTAGTTCTTTTCTCATTTCTTATGTGGACATTTATTAGAATAAAGTTCCCTCCAGACACTGCTTTAAATGTGTCCCAAAGATTCTGGTACATTGTGTCCTCATTCTCATTGGGTTCAAATAACATCTTATTTCTGCCTTCATTTTACTGTTTATCCAGTCAACATTCAAGAGCTAGTTGTTCAGTTTTCATCAAGTTGTGCAGTTCTGAATTAGTTTCTTAAACCTGAGTTCTAATTTGATTATACTGTCATCTGAGAGACAGTTCGTTATGATTTCTGTTCTTTTGCATTTGCTAAGGAGTGATTTACTTCCAATTATGTGGTCAATTTTAGAGTAGGTACCATGTGGTGCTGAGAAGAATGTATATTCTGTGGATTTGGGTTGGAGAGTTCTGTAAATGTCTATTTAGTTTGCTTGGTCCAGATCTGAGTTCAAGTCCTTGATATCCTTCTTAATTTTCTGTCTTGTTGATCTGTCTAATATTGTCAATGGAGTCTTAAAGTCTCCCACTATTATTGTAGGAGAGTATAAGTCTCTTTGTACATCATTAAGAACTTGCTTTATGTATCTAGGTGCTCCTGTATTGGGCGCATATATATTTAGGATCATTGTCTCTTCTTGTTGCATTGATCCTTTTATGACCACTACGTAATGGCCTTCTTTGTCTCTTTTGATATTTGTTGGTTTAAACTCTATTTTTTCAGAGACAAGGATTGCAACTCCTGCTTTTTTTCTCTCTCTCTCTCCATATGCTTGGTAAATCATCTTCTATCCCTTTATTTTGAGCCTATGTGTGTCCTTGAGAATGTGAGATGGGTTTCCTGGATACAACACACCAGTGGGTTTTGAATTTTTATCCAATTTGAGTCTGAGTCTTTTGATTGCAGCATTTGATCCATTTAGATTTAAGGTTAATATTGTTATGTGTGAATTTGATCCTGCCATTTTGATGCCAGCTGGTTCTTTTGCCTGTTAGTTACATAGTTTCTTCATTGTGTCAATGCCCTTCACCATTTGGTACATTTTTGGAGTGGCTGGAACTGATTGCTCCTTTCTATGTTTAGAGCTTCTTTCAGGAGCCCTTATAATGCAGGCCTGGTGGTGATGAAATCTCTCAGCAATTTCTTGTTTGTAAAGGATTTTATTTCTCCTTCACTTATGAAGCTTAATTTGGCTGGATATGAAATTATTTGTTGAAAGTTCTTTTCTTTAAGGATGTTGAATATTGGCTCCCACTCTCCTCTGGCTTGTAGGATTTATGCTGAGAGATCCACTGTGAGTCTGATGGGCTTCTCTGTGGGTAACATTACCTTCCTCTCTGGCTGCCCTTAGCATTTTTTCCTTCATTTCAACTCTGGTGAATCTAACAATTATGTGCCTGCAATTGCTCTTCTTGAGGAATATCTTTGTGGTATTCTCTGTATTTCCTGGAATTGAATGTTGGCCTGCCTTGCTAGGTTAGGGAAGTTCTCCTGGATAATAACCTGAAGAATGTTTTCCACCTTGGATTCATTCTCTCCATCACATTCAGGTATACCTATCAAAGGTAGATTAGGTCTTTTCATATAATCCCATATTTCTTGCAGGCTTTATTCGGTTCCTTTCACTCTTTTTTCTCTAATCTTGCCTTCTCATTTTATTTCATTGAGGTGATCCTCAATCTTTGATATCCTTTCTTCTGCTTGGTCAATTCAGCTATTAAAACTTGTGTATGCTTTGAAAAGTTCTCATGTGTTTTTCAGCTCCATCAATTCATTTATATTCTTCTCTAAGCTGTTTCTCAATTAACATTTCATCAAACCTTTTTCAACGTTCTTAGTTTGTTAGCATTGGGTTAGAACATGTTATTTTAGCTCAGAGAAGTTTGTTATTATCCACCTTGTGAAGCCTGCTTCTGTCAATTCAGCAGACTCATTCTCCTTCTGGCTTTGTTCCCTTGCTGGTGAGGAGTTGTGATCCCTTGGAGGAGGAGAGTTGTTCTATTTTGGGGAGTTTTCATCCTTTTTTGCACTGCTTTCTTCCCATCTTTGTGGAGTTATCTACCTGTGCTTTTTGTAGTTGATGACTTTCAGATGGGGGTCTGTGAGTGGATGTCCTTTTTATTGATGATAAAGTTATTTGTATTTTTTAGTTTTCCTTCTAACAGTCAGACCCCTCTGCTGTAGGACTGCTGGAGGTGCACTCCAGATGCTGCTTGCCTGGAGATCACCTGCAGCAGCTGCAGAACAGTAAGGGTTGCTGCCAGTTTCTTCTTCTGTTATCTGTCCCAGAAGGATACCTGCCAGATGTCAGCCTGAGCTCTCCTTTATGAGGTGTCTCTTTGGATATACAGGAGTTGGGGAGCTGTTTGAGGAGAGAGTTTGTCTAGTATATGAACTCAAGTGCTGAGCTGTGAGCTCCATTGTTCCATTCGGAGCTGCTGGGCAGGAACGTTTAAGTCTCCTGCAGCCGAACTCATAATGACCTTTTTTCCCAGATGCTCTGTCCTGGGAATGTGGGGCTTTATTTCTAAGTTCCTGACATGCTGCTGCCTTTTTTCAGAGATGCCCTGCCCAGCATGGAAGTATCCTAATCACTGCCTGACAGTAGAGGCATTGCTGGGCTGCCATGGGCTCTGCCCAGCTGCTGTGTGAACTTCTTTGGGATTTTGTTTAGAGAGGTATAGTTAGAACTGTCTCAGTAATGGTGGTCTGCCTCAGTAATGGCGGACTGCCTCAGTAATGGAAGACTGCCTCAGTAATGGCAGACTGCCTTGGTAATGGCAGACACCCTTCCCACCCAGAGCTGGATTGTGCTGGGTCCAGCTACACTTGCTGCAACACTCTCAATCCAGAGTGTTTCAGATTGCTGATCTTTGTTGGGGTGGGATACATCAAGCCAGATCACCTGGCTCCCTGTTTCACCCTTTTTTTCAGTTGAATGGGTGGCTCTATCTCCCATGCATTCCAGGTACCAGTTGAAATGACAGCTTAAATTTGTGTGAGTTTTTGTACAGAGACCCACAGCCCCAGCTGAAACAGCAGTGCTGGAAACCAGTGCCACTTTTTAGCCCAGGAATCTCCTGGTCTGTGGGCAGTAATAAGTCATCTGGAAATGCAGTGATTACTCACCCTCTGCATTGTTCTTGCTGGAAACTGCACTCCAGAGCTGTTCCTATTTGGCCATCTTGGATCCTCCTTCCGAAAGAAAATCTCAGCTATGTAAGGTGATTGTATTAGTCCATTTTGCACTGTTTTTTGCATTGTTATAAAGGAATACCAGAAGCTGGGTAATCTATATATTTTTTAAAAAAAATAAAGAGGCTTATTTGGCTCACAGTTCTGTCAACTGCACAAAAAGCACCACCGTCTGCTTCTGTTGAGAGCCTCAGAAAGCTTACAATCACTGTAGAAGGTGATGAGAGAACATCATGTCACATGTTGACAGAAGGAGTAAGAGAGATGCAATACTCTTTTAAACAACCAGCTCTTGAGTGAACTAATAGAGCCAGAACTCACTCATTACCATGGGGTGTGCACCAAGCCATTCATAAGGGATCCAGTCTCATGACCTAAACATCTCCCACTAGATCCCTCCTCCAACAATGAGGATCACACCTCAACATGAGATTTGGAGGGGTACAAACATGCAAGCTACATCTGTGATGCATATGTTAATTAGCTTGATTATGATTATTTCACAATGTACACATAATATCAAAATTTCAGGTTGTACAATAGATTCTATTTTATTTGTCAATTATACCTCAAAATCTGGGGGGGAGTGGGAACAGCATCTTAGATTTGATGAATAAGGTATTAATTAATCCTGCTTAGATTTACACCCAAAATAAGGGCTTCTTACCACCAAGTCTCAGGTTTATATCTTGGAAATTTACTGAAGAGTTCGTAGTATGGAGTAGATCCACTCTCAGCCACCTATAAGTTGTGGCCCACCTTAGACAAGGAGGAAAGAGCCACCCAGAGACTCTCTAGGCCCATCTTCTAATGAAGCAGCTTCCTCTCACATGTGAATTCCAGTGATTTAATGGTTCTCCCATTTCACCAACCAGATGAATCTCTGTCCTCAAGGAGTTAGGCAAGCCAAGGCGTAAAGCAAATGAAGGAGGATACTTCCCTAAAACATTACAAAATATAAAATCACAAGAAAAACATTTCCATGTTATGTTATAAAGTAGGTACTGCTAAGAGAGGAAAGAAATAGCACTCATTGTAAAGACCATACGCAACATCAAGAAATTATTTCCTTGGTGTTCCTAAATGAGATGAGTGGCAGGAAATAATCCCAGCATAGAGAAGTCATATTTAATCTGAAAAAATATTGGAAAAGGGCAAACAAAAACAAGAACCTGGGCAGACAGTCATTGCCAAACTGCCCTTCATGGATAGGATTATTAATTGCTAAATATTTATTGAACAAATGCTGAGCATTCAGGGGTTCTGAAAGGCCATAGAATACAAAACTAAAGACATGTTCACTATGTGAAAAGCATAGTGAAGTCAGGGATTAAAGCAAGTATTTCCCATTTAAATGTGTACAAATAAAAAAATGTAAAGAAAGTGTTTAATGGCATAATATTGATAGTAAGATACCAAACAAAATTTTGCCCTTAAGGGGTACGATTAGTCATGTTATTATTTTTAAAGTTATTTTATTCAGCTTGCATTAATACATATATTTTAGGAATAACTTGTGATATGACTCAATTTGTTTATTCTTTAAAGTCACATTTTAATAAGGTATCACTGTACTGCACAGATCACCTTTTAACTAAGATCTAAAATTTCATCTTTGCTTATCACATTAATTATAGTATAAAATAAACTGTTCATTGCTGAAATGTAAGTGCATAAAGACTTGATATGATCTGTTAAGAAGTACAGTAACTATTTCAAGGTAAAAATACACAAAGTAGTCAGATAGCAAATTCTTTTTTTTAAATTTTATTTTTTATTGCATTTTAGGTTTTGGGGTACATGTGAAGAACATACAATATAGTTGCATAGGTACACATTTGGCAATGTGATTTGTTGCCTTCCTCCCCTTCACCTATATCTGGCATTTCTCCCCATGCTACCTCCCCCCAACTCCCCACCCACCACTGTCCCTCCCCTATTTCCCCCCAACAGACCCCAGCATATAGTGCTCCCCTCCCTGTGTCCATGTGTTCTGATTGTTCAACACCCGCCTATGAGTGAGAACATGCAGTGTTTGATTTTGTGTTCTTGTGTCAGTTTGCTGAGAATTATGGTTTCCAGCTCCATCCATGTCCCTACAAAGGACACAAACTCATCGTTTTTGATGGCTGCATAATATTCCATGGTGTATATATGCCACATTTTCCCTGTCCAGTCTATCATCGATGGGCATTAGGGTTGGTTCCAGGTCTTTGGTATTGTAAACTGTGCTGCAATGAACATTCGTGTGCATGTGTCCTTATAGTAGAACGATTTATAATCCTTTGGATATATACCCAGTAATGGGATTGCTGGGTCGAATGGAATGTCTATTT